>JAUMHG010000018.1:536938-547101 GCA_032359395.1 Enteromius anoplus | reverse complement strand
GTTCAGTGCTTTGCTACAATCTGTATTGTTAAAAGCGCTATATAAAAAAAAAAAAAAAAAAAAGTATGCTTGTGTAATGTAAAGGCACTGAATTTGAAAGAGCAGGTTTTATTTTATTTTATTTTATTTTGCATGTCCCAGATATGCCATTATGAACAATCTGTCACAGTTGTAGACCTCTCAACATTAATTAATTTAAATTTCCTTACAAATAAAACAAAGGACATAAATGAAAAACTCACTGATGAACATCGATCCAATTTTTTATATTCAGCATATCATGATGTCTGGGTAGACTTAGACCTAAACAGAACAAAACAACAATGCTTTTTCTCCTCTCTTTTTCCAATGAAATCAGAAACGGGTTCAGCTAGTTTATGACAAAAGCAAAACTATCTACTAAGGCTTATTTTGATAGAGGAATGTGATCCTCAGAAGAAAACCACAGTTTGAAGGCACGGGATTTATGAACTGGATGAAGTTTGTGTTTCATGTTCTTCATTGCTGAGACAACCTACAAAGAGGTAGTTTTGAACGGAAAAATATTTGGGATCATTCTCATGGATCATGATTATGCATCTGTATAATCTACTGTAAAATCAGTCTTTGAAATACTTTAATTTCTGAATAGCAAATACCTAATGAGAAAACATAAAAAATATAATTCATATTCTAGAACTGAATTCGATATAATACAATTTTACAGGGTAATTCATTTTCCATTGTATGAATATAATGTACAGTATATTCATGCATATTCAAGAAAAACAACAACCAAAACAATATTACTCTGTTTTTATGACTACATTTACATTTTTACAATAATCAGAGTAAGGATTTGATGTTTACATGACCTCTTGTTTAACTGCAGTTTTCAATATTCTGAATTGTTATGAACTGTGTTCATGAACCACTTTGCATAACACAAATGATAATGTTAACAATAACGTATGGTAACAATTTTGTTTGGGTCATGATCTCGACTGAACTGGTTTCTGTTTTCTTAAGAAATTAGAAAATTAGAAAAACAATGTTGGTTATTTATGAATAATGCCCAGGTAAAAGACTTTTCCTCTTTTTTGCATGTCAGGAAAACATTCCTCTACAAACTATATCTAAAAATCTTGTACATGTTACTAGAAAAAATGCGTTTACCCTGTCAGATGCTGACAGATCCATGTACATTTCATTGTTGCATAACTTACATTTTACAGTTGATCTACAGTAGCAGGCATCCTCTTCTTTAAATGTTGTTAAGGATATCACTTTTTTTGCAAGTCTGTGTAAACATCTGATATTTCACTGAAGCCCTGGCGTGCCGACGTTTGTCGAATTTTAAAGACTAAAACCTACTTTGTAAAAAATTTTTTTTGGTGGTTGCATTGGTAACAGATGAGTAATTGTGTGTTCTTTCTGTTGACAATTAACATTTAGTTTCTTTTTTGCATCATAAAAATATGACAACATACCGATTTTGTCAGGCTTTAGCAACACCTGCAATGTTATCAGCATTAACAAAAGCAAAAAAACAAAAAAACAGAAAAGCAAAAAACACATTCTTAAAATATTTGAGAACTTTTTTTAAGAATTGCATTTTATTAAATAATTCGTATTTATTATATTTTATTTATTTTACAAATATCTGTTTTTGTTAATGAGTGCACTCCTAAACTATCACTAACCAACCCTAACTTTATTTTAAGAGATAAAATAAGAAAAGATGAACACATCAAAGTAGAATGAATGTGCTGCTTAAATTAAAAGTCATATGATCTATGATCTCAAATACATGAAAGAACAACGTTTTTTGAGATATTACTGTAATTGTAATATATATGGAATGTTTGTGTTCATAAACTATTATTAGCATCACTCTGTGTGTGAGAAGTGCGCAGAACTGAGAAAATACCTGTTCATTGTGGGTAAATAACCAGCATTGTTTTTCTGCTCCCCTGTTTCTCAGGAAAGCAAAAACTGGTTGAGTCAAGTTTATAATGCAAGTGAAATGGTTAAAGGTGACTGACCACATATTTTTGAAAGGAAGCACAGTAACTGAGAAAATTGATTAAAAAATAATATATGTTATTTGCTTTTTTAGAAGAAATAAATGAAACCAACTAAACTATATCAAGTAAAAAAGTGTTCTACCAGTTTTGTATTTATATAGAGGGATGTATTTTAATGTGAACACTGTTCACATTAAATCAATTAATTTGTCAAAAAATAAAATGAGCACATGGGTAGTAGAATCTGTGTATCTTCTTGTCAATGCCTAACTTCTTAAGTCAATTCAGTTGTATATTTCGAAAGCACTGCCTGTAAAATGAGTCTCTGTGAGAAGAGAGAGGAGGAGAAAAGTAAAGCAGAATCTCCAGAGCCCAGCTGTGTGTATGTGAAGAGTGACGAGTCTATAGAAAAAAACCCTGATCTCAGTGAGGGAACGGTGACCTCTAAATCTGAGTGAGTATAAATGGGCTAAAACATGATAAAATGTTGACTACAGTCTGCATGAAGTCTGCATGTTTCCCTCTATATGGGTTTTCCAGTTTAATTATGCTTAATGAAAGTATTTATCAGAGAATCTGAAGGAGTGTGCAAAGAAATAAACATATTTAATGTTAGAAAACTTGTGGCCACTAGGTGTCGTACTCGTTGAAAGAGATTGATGTGATGGAGTGACATTCTGTATTTTGATGCAATTTTCTGTTTATACAGAGCAAAGAGTGATGTGTTTACATCAATGATGTTCTACTTGACACGCTTTGTCTCCTACTGTCGGAATTTTCTGGGTTGGCAAGACATAGAAACTCTGCTGACACAAACACTGGTGAAGGAGACTGCAGACTTGAAGCACAATTCTCACCAACTAGTAGATGACGTCCTACAGAGAATGAGAGATCAACATAAAACCAGCATGAAGAACAAATATGAAAGATTATTTGAGCCAATTAAGCTAGATGAGAATCATACTCTCCTGAACTGGATCTACACACAGCTCTACATCATAGAGGGAGAAAGTGAAGGAGTGAATGAAGAACATGAGGTATTACATATGGAGAAAAGACCCAGAACACAAGCCACTCCAGTCTACTGCAATGACATCTTTACACCCTTACATGACCCAGGAAGTGAGGAGAAAGACAAAATCAAGACTGTCGTTACTAAAGGCATCGCTGGAATTGGAAAAACCGTCTCTGTGCAGAAGTTCGTTCTGGACTGGGCTGAGGGAAAAGTCAATCAGGATATAGATTTCATGTTTGTTCTTCCATTTCGAGAGCTGAACTTGATTCAAGATCATCAGTACAGTCTACACAGACTTTTGGTGGACTTTCATCCTGAACTTCAGGATCTGGACTCAAAGATTTATGAGCAGTGTAAAGTTGTGTTCATTTTGGATGGTCTGGATGAAAGCAGAATGACACTGATGTTTTCAGACACTGAGAAAGTTTGTGATGTGAATGAGTCTTCATCTGTGAGTTTGTTGATGTCAAACCTCATCAGAGGAGATCTACTTCCCTCTGCTGTCATCTGGATCACCTCCAGACCAGCAGCAGCCAATCAGATCCCCTCAAAATACCTCAACCGTGTTACAGAAATTCAGGGATTTAAGGATCCTCAGAAGGAGGAATATTTCAGGAAGAGAATCAGTGATGAGCATCAAGCCAGAAGAATCATCTCACACATTAGAAGATCAACAAGCCTCCACGTCATGAGTCACATCCCCGTCTTCTGCTGGATCTCAGCCACTGTGCTTCAAAACCTCCTGAAACAAGATGAGAGTGCAGAAATCCCTCAAACTCTGACTGAGATGTACATCCACTTTCTGCTGACTCAGATCAACATGAGGAATCAGAAGTATGATGAGAGAGATCCAGAGAAACTCCTGAAGTTTAACAGAAGAGTTATTGTAAAACTTGCTGAACTGGCCTTTAATCAGCTGATGAGGGGCAATGTGATGTTCTGTGAGGAGGACCTGATTGAGAGCGGCATAGATGTCACTGACATTTCAGTGTATTCTGCAATCTTTAAAGAGGAATCTGTGATTCATCAGAAGAAAGTTTATAGCTTCATACATCTGAGCTTTCAGCAATTTCTAGCTGCCTTTTCTGTGTTTTATTCAAATATTGTCAAGAATAGGAATTCACTGCAGTTGTTCCTAGATGGATGTAACTGGAACATCTGGGAATGCCTTCTTATGGATATATTAAAAGCAGCAGTTCATAAATCCTTACAGAGTCAAAATGGACACCTGGATCTTTTCCTGCGGTTCCTGTTGGGCGTCTCACTGGAGTGCAATCAGAGACTGTTGAAGGATCTACTGACACACACATTGAATAACATTGAAATGATCAATAGAATCACACAGTACATTAAAAACAAAATAAATGGTAATGAACATCTCTCAGCTGACAGATGCAAAAAACTGTTCCACTGTCTGCTAGAAATGAAGGACCAGTCTCTGTACAGAGAGATTCAGGTGTCTGTGAAACCAAAAAGTCACGTAGAGAGTCAAGTAAAGAAACTGTCTTTGTCTCAATGCTCAACAATAGCCTACATGATTCAGGTATCAGAGGAGGTGCTGGATAAGTTTGATCTGAAAAAATACAACACATCAGAGGAAGGTAGAAGTAGACTGATACCTGCTGTGCTGAACTGCAGAAAAGCTATGTGAGTGTTAATTAACGTGAAATCTGAAAGCTTTCTGACTCACTATATACAGCAAGGGTCCTATCAAGTTCAAAAATAATCCATGCAATATCAGTGGTTAAACCACAATTTTTATGAAGCTGTGAGAAAATTTATTTCAGTTTGTTCATCAAACTGTGCTGCAACTACAAAAACAACAGCCTAGTAAAGTATATCAAAATAAAAGTCATTGTAGAAGCACAAAAAAACATTGGCATTATTATTTTCCCCCATTTTGTCGTGCTGTCTTGATCTGTTTATTTAATTCTCTCTCCAATTTATGAAATCACATTTCATTTTGTGTTTCATTATAGCCTTGCTAATTGTAATCTCAGTGGTCAGTGCTGTGAAAGTTTGACTTCATCTTTACAATCAGCAAAGTCACTGAGAGAGCTGGACCTGAGTAACAATGACCTGCAGGATTCAGGAGTAAAGCTGCTCTCTGATGGACTGAAGAATTCACACTGTCAGCTCAACATACTGAGGTTTGGGGTTTATTTTTCAAACTGAACAGTTTGAAATGAAGTAGTGCAGCAGAATGCCCATTTATACGGTTTAGTTCACAGTTAACTTGTTACCCTGCACGCCCCATTTTGGGACTTAAAGCTGAAAATGACCTAATTTTAAATAGTTTCTGACAACTGTGTGCCACACACACAATATAGGTATCTTTGGAAAGAAGACATTTGGGCTTAATTATGTACCATCCTGAGTTCATTATGCTTAAAAGGATAAAAAGGTAAACACACTTAAGTGGGTTGACAAAAAAAAAATCACATACAAATGCATGAAATCAGGCCTGGAGCAATCCAGAAAAGTAATAGAAAAAAAGAAATAATGATCCATATTACAACGTTATTTTTTCATTGAACTAAAAGTGTTTTATGGGATGTTGTTCTGTGGACCCCTACCTTTCTAACTAAACCGGAATTTACAGCAGTTGATGTATTTGTGTCTCATTATTACGATGGAACTAGTATGTACTGAATACATTTTAAGCATATTTTGATGCATACTACTTACACAAATTTAGCTAATACATGCAGCATAAACTTTCCACTGAAAAACAGCAATCTATCGCCAATGATTGAGGCTTACATTTTTAGAATGATACATAGGTTGTTAAGATTCATTTTGTGTGTTTCATTTAATCTATTCGTTAATATTGACACATGCAAACAAAGAGCATTTCAGTGTGTAGACGTCCTCTTGTGGGTTAACAGGTTAAGTAAAAAATCGTTTTCTGTCAAACGCACTGATAAAGAGAATAGAAATTGATGCAGCAGTGTAACACAACTCCTGTTGTCTAAATACAAATAATTTTTACATTTAAATTTTCACTCTTGAACATTTTAAAGAATATAATAAATTGCATCGCTTTGGGGAAAGCCAAGATAAGGATTTTATTTTACTAATGATGGCTATGACCATACTGTAGGATGTTTTATAATAAGTTATTTTTTAATACTTTTCTTGAGTTTAAGCGTACATAATTTTACTCTGTTTAGATTGATAAGCTGTAAACTCACTGATGGGTGCTGTGAAAGTTTATCTTCATATCTACAATCATCAAACTTACTGAGAGAGCTGGACCTGAGTAACAATGACCTGCAGGATTCAGGAGTGAAGCTGCTCTCTGATGGACTGAAGAGTCCACACTGCCTTCTTATCATACTGAGGTAAGAAAAACAAATAAAGATTAATTCAGTAATAAACCTAAAAGTGTCCTATTCTCTGGTCCTGATCTCCTGCTGGTTTGTAATAAATCAGCAAACCCCAGTATGTCTGAACACATTAGGTTCGTATTTGCTCCAGTCTATTACTTGTGAAAAGGAGTAAAACACTGAGCCCAGAGTAACTTAACCTGTAATCAGTGATTTGTGGATAAAAAGTCACAGACTGAATAAATGTATCTGAACACTTCTGTGTATGAATCAAATTAAGATGGTCTTAAGTATTATAGATGAGCAATTACTGCAAGTAACATAAAAAAATAAAATCAGAACAATTATTTTTCCCCCATATCCACAATTTAAACAAAACCAAACTGCCAAACCTTTGTTTACCTAAATAGTTTCCAGGTCACTAATTACGATGGCCAAGAGAGCTTTAAGAAAACACATGCAAATAGAGAAAACATCAGCAAATTAAGTAAACATTTTCCACAAATTTACAACACACTTGCTGCTTATCCTCACAACACATGCAAATAAGAAATGCTGCAAATTGCATGGGCCACAATGTAAATGTGTCAAGGGGACCAAAAAAAGGAATGGACCCACTGGGATTTGCATTCGCTGGGATTATTCTGCAATTTATTTTGATCTGTTTTTAACAATTAATGAGGCCCTGCCAATTTATTTTTACTAACCTTGAAATTATATATTTTCTTGAGTGTTTTATATAAAGCCAATCCGTGTGTTGCTGGTGATATGAAAGAGTAATTCAAATGGTACTTGTGTGTATGGTTTTCTTGCAATGGGCAAAAACTGTAATTAATGAAAATGTACCATAGGCCACAGTATGTTAAATTGTGCAGTTACAGTTCTGTTATCCAATAATAAAACGCACATGCAGAATTCGCTGAGCATCTCATTTGACATTATGATTGTATAAACAGCAGTTAGAACAAAATAAACTCTTTGAAAATGCATAGTATACAAAAAGTATAAACCGAAGCTCACCGACACCATCTTGTGCACCAAGCCAATAGCCACTGCAGAACATAAGCAAATCCCAGTCTGTCCGTCACTTTTTTGGGTCTCCTTGAAACATTTCCGTTGTGCTCCATGAAATTTGCAGCGTTTCTTAATTTGTAGTTGTTGTGAGGATTTGCAGAACTTCTGTTGTCAATTTGATTTAAATGTTTTCTCTATTTGCAAGTGTTTTCCTAAGTTACAGTGTGTTGAGCTCTCTCGCCACCTAAATGCATTTGCATGTTGTGGTCTTGTACCTGATCAGTTGTGTTATTATCTTTAATATTTATCTTTTAATAGATTGTCTCGCTGCATGGTGACAGAGGAAGGCTGTTGTTTTCTGGCTTCAGCTCTGAGTTCAAACCCATCACACCTGAGAGAGCTGGATCTGAGCTACAATCACCCAGGAGAATCCTTAGTCAAGCTGCTCTCTGATCCAAACAACAGACTGGTCAAACTCAAGTATGAACAATATGTGGGAAATAATGTGTGTGTGTGTGTGTTTTTTTTATTAAACTGCACAACTACATTGCATTACAACAAATGCACAATTTTTTTAGCAACATCATATGACCCCTTTAAAATAAACCCTCATTGCTGACAGGGGCATGAAGCAAAAACAGATATACAGTCGGATTCAGGCTCAGAGTTCAATGTATAAAAGTGAAGAAATCATGTTTTATACCTCAAAATGGTGAATGATTCAAAACCAGCATTATTGAAGATAGAAGATGAATATCAGTAATTTATTAAACAGCTTGCCCAAATATTGACAAACAATGATCAGTGAATGTAAAGGTGTGTCTGTATGTCAAATATTGAGGATCCAATGATAGAGGCTGTAAATGAATTACATCACTTGATGAAAGACAAACAGAAGATCTCAAAGGGTCTTGATCAGGAAAGACATTGGAGTTTATAAATATAGTTTTATAGATTTAATCTATATACAGGTAACTGTATGTTTACAAAAACCATCTCTTTCTTGTTATAGTGTAGATCATGGAGGAGCCTTCAGGATTACAGAAGGACCACAAAAATGTAGGACACACACACACACACACACACACACACACACATAAACTTTAATGGTTGTTTTTTTGTTGTGTTACAGATTATTATAATCTCTCCTCTTGTGTTTAGATGCTTGTCATCTCACACTGGATTTAAACACAGTAAACACTCTTCTCACTCTGTCTGAGAGCAACAGGAAGGTGACACGTGTGACAGAAGAGCAGTCGTATCCTGATCATACAGAGAGATTTGATGAATGGTGTCAGGTTCTGTGTAAAGAGAGTTTGTTTGGACGCTGTTACTGGGAGGCTGAATGGAGTGAGAGGGCTGATATATCGGTGGCATATAAAGAAATCAGCAGGAAAGAATGGAGTATCGACATTTTGCTCGGATACAATGAAAAGTCTTGGAGTCTGAACTGTTTTGATAACAAATTCACTGTGAGACACAATGACATAAGAAAAGTCATACCCGTCCCTTCATGTCGCTCTAAGAGAGTAGGAGTGTATCTGGACTGGCTGGCCGGCCGTTTGTCCTTCTACAGCGTCTCTGATACACACACACTCACACACTTACACACATTCAACACCACATTCACTGAACCCCTCTATGCTGGATTTGGGGTTTATCCTTATAGGTCAGTGTCTCTGTGTTAATTTTAACAATTTATTGTGAGAAATAAGTGAGAGACACACACGGTTGAGAGAAAGAAGTGCACTCATGTTATCTCTTTAACTCACACAGCTTTCTCCTGTCATAAAAATTCATCAAATCATGCAAAGTACACTTCTAAGGTTTTTCAGAATTAAACAAAATCATTGAAAAACTTGCTAATATTGTGCAATTATGTAAATTCCCTTTTAGTGGTGATATGGCATTAAAAAAGACAAACAAAAAATCTATCTATACTATCTATAAATAGTATAACAGTGTATATTTTATCCTGTTGGTCAGACAGTTGTGATTTACATTTCTCATAATGATTTTCATAAATTAATGACCAATGATAACACGTATTATTGATTTGTTCTCTGGTCTGCTTTTGGGACTGCAGTGGTTCTTTTGTGCAATGTCCTTGTGTAAAATAGTATTATAGTGGATGACCTAATAGAAAGATGTTTTATTTTCCAACTGCTTGCTGATACAACTCTGAAGAGATCTTTCTGGGTGCTTTTTAAAAAAAGACAGAGGCCTTTTAAGGTTAACTTTTACTGTAAGTTGATATTACTGTAAGTTGATATCACTGTAAGTTGGTTTAACCCTTGCCACCTGTGTTCCTCAGCTGTCTTGCATCTGCCCTAGTGTTTATAAGCCCAGTGTATTCTGTCCTGTGTGTGGTTCGTCAATGTTATATGGATGGTTGAAGTGTTCTCTGTGTCTACCTATGTTTGATTAAAATTGAGTTGAAGTGCTACGCTGGGTCTTCGCCTTGTGCCTCCGCCGCATCCGTGATAAGCATCAACATCAGACACCTGTACAGAACAAAATAAAAACAGTATTAGTAGGGAAATGTGGATGATGAATTATTACTTTTATCCACACGCCATTTCATTAATTAACCCAAACTATAAATTTACTCAACCATGACTTTTATTTTCTGAAAACAAATGAAGACATTTTTAAAAAATATTTAAAAAAAAAAAATTGCTGAATGTCTATTCACCCAAAACTTCAGGCAGTTGATCATATTTACGGTGACCGGGAGGGGACGTCTTCGGTTCACTTAGTTTTGTCGTGGCCACGACTTATTAACTCGTGGGAACGTGA
>JAUMHG010000018.1:524478-536838 GCA_032359395.1 Enteromius anoplus | reverse complement strand
AGGTGAAAGTCACCATAGCTTGTAGTATAGACTCCAACCCAACTTTGAGAATAGATTAACAGCGATATTTTTTTTATCGCGCGATAAGAGTCTCGCTGCGTCAACGCCGATAACGACCCACCACTAGTTTTCATAGACATTTGAACGCAGCTTAACCAGAGTTTTGTCTTTCTGAGTCTCTGAGCGCCATCTTGAGGAAGATTTAGTTTCTCTCTCACAGTAAACAGCTCTTAGCAGGCACTTGCTCTGTTACCTGAGCATAACTTACTGTTATAGTAACTGAGCATCTGTCAGAGCTCATCCTCTAAATACTCTACAGCACAATTGTTAAAGGCTGTGTATAAATTTGTCTCTCAAAAGAAATAATCAAGTCTAAATCAGTGAAATTACTTGTTTTTAAAACAAATCCCAAGCCGTTTCATTTTGACTAAATATTTGCATATTCCCCGACAACTTCTTTGGTCTGAATGAAAATGCAAAGTCCTTTTTTGCCACTAGGTGTCACTTTTGGAGCTTAAAAAAGTTCACAAACACTGCTTTAAATTAAATGAACTAATCATCGCAGGGTTATTTGCAAAAAAAAAAAAAAAAAAACCTTTTATGACCCACAATTGGAGCACAATTGGCTATGCAGGGATATTGGATGCTGAAATTATTGTCACAGTCAGTGGTTGCATGGGCTAAGCAGCCACCAGAGGGCTCCTTTTTGTAGTTTTGTTTGTGTTGTTTGTTTTGGACTGCGTTTCCCATACCATAGTGCAACCCCTGATTGTCTCATTTGTCTGATCACTTCCACTTGATTGTAATCATTCTATTAGCCCTACCCTATATATTCTCTGTTCAGTTTGAATTTTGTTGCTGTTGTGTATTCTGTGCAACCTGTGCGTTTTACCCTTTTTTTTCCAGATATCCAAAGTGCTTTATCATTGTCCTCTTTAAATTAATGACCAATAAAATGTTTTCAACACAAATTAATGTTTCATGTACATCACTCATGTTTTAAAATCTGTTAATAAAAACAATATGTCAGCCATTTATTTTAAACATTTGTAAATGTACTACACAGCAATGTTGCTCTTTAATAAATGAATGGCAAGTGAAATTGTGGGACATGGAGAATGTGATATGTCAAGGTCAGGTGAGTGCAGTAAGGTAATATCACCACTGGAGGGCTCTGTCACCTTTTTGCAATGGACTCGCACAAGTCACTATGCTTATTAGGTTTTTATTCATAACTTCATATTTGAGGAGTTGATAATAATTCAGTTCTATGTATATGTTAGTCTTTTTAGATAGCATGAATATATGAGCACAGAGGATGTCTGAGCATATATTTTCAAGAGGTATTTTAAATATATCACAAATATCCCACAGAGGTATTTAATTTTAGTCCTTAAGTATAGGTTATGTGTCTGAATTTCTGTACAATGTGATATTGATGTCTTCTCATTGCAAGCTTTAATATAAATGTTTATGACATCTGTTTATCTGTATTTACATTTCTGATTTATTTTAGACTATGTTTTTATAATTGAAGGGGAATGTGAATAATCTTGCAATAAGTATTAATTACTATTAAGAAACAGCATGTACAGTAGCACAAAAAATGCGTTTAAAGACAGGCTAAATGTAATATATATTATTTCTGATATTCCTCAGTATTTGTGTGTCTGGTGTGTGAGCCGTGATGATAAAGGAGGAGGATCCTGCGCTCATGCTGGAGGATGAAAACAGAGGGGCTCAGTTTGTGCTCCAGCAGCTCAGGAGAGAGATGTGACGACACGAGCTGTGATTTCAGGTGAGAATGAGCTGATTAAATGAGCGCTGAATGCATGGCACAGATATAATTCATCAGCCAGATCACTAAGCTAGAGTACTGTTAGAAGATATTGCATGCTGACTATTATATTTTATATCATCTATCATATCACAGAACAGCTCATCTGCAGGACACATAAGGAAACTTATTTTTCTGTTAGTTTTTTCAATGTCTGTTTGATGCAGAAATGCCCACAGCATATATCTAGGACGATTTGCCTTTGCATTGTCTGTCTATATCAAATATCTGTATCAGAATTCGTCTACAAATGTGACCCAAGTCCACAATTTTTTTTTTCTTTCCATTGATGCAAGGTCTGTTAGGATGCTATGCGGCTACTACTAGCTATTTGAAAATCTGGTATCCGAGGGTGCAAAAAATTATTTTAAAATATTTACGGTAAGACATTTACAACATATCTTCATGCAACATGATTTTGACTTAATATCCTAAGGATTTTGCCATAAACGAAAATTGATCATTTTGACCCTTACAATATATTTTTGGCTATTGCTACAAATATAGCTGTGGTCCAGGGTCACAAATTATAAGGATAAATTTTATGATGATTGATTATATTATCGTCTTTTGACAAATTGACTTTCTAGCTCATCTGCGAGTGTGAGCTGCTGTTTAATGCAATACAACCTCAATTCAGAGACTTTATCCTACGGGCACGAATTACAAAAGAACAAAACATGAGAGTTTATTCCATCTGTAGGTGCTGCTAGAACGTGATCTGAAGTGATTCATTTTCATATTCATTTTGCAGGGAAGTTGTTGGGATGATGATGGCTGGACAGGAATGCAACAAATATCTTTGTCTCTTGCCAGCAAGATGGAGCTGATTTTACCGGAAGACATCTGACACCATGAGGATGATGAAGCTGAGAATGAATTTTCTCTTTATTTTGTGTCTCTCTGCCTTATTGTTTTGTACGCTTCCCATCTCATCAGCTGATGTTCATCAGAGGTCAGTGGTTCCCAGAGCAGTCTCCCGGTCCGTGGCAAGGATGGATGGCGATATCATCATCGGCGCTCTGTTTTCTGTCCATCATCAGCCTGCGGCAGAGAAGGTCGCGGAAAGAAAGTGCGGGGAGATCAGGGAACAGTACGGCATCCAAAGAGTGGAAGCGATGTTTTATACACTAGACAGAATAAACGCTGATCCGAACCTTCTTCCCAACATCTCTCTGGGTTGTGAGATCAGGGACTCCTGCTGGCACTCATCAGTGGCTTTGGAACAGAGTATCGAGTTCATAAGAGACTCTCTTATCTCCATCCGAGATGAGAAAGACGGGCAGAAGTGGTGCGTTGAAGGAAATCCTTCCGCTCAGCCACCGGCCACCAAAAAGCCCATTGCTGGTGTGATTGGACCTGGATCCAGTTCAGTGGCCATTCAGGTTCAGAACCTGCTTCAGCTGTTCAACATCCCTCAGATTGCATACTCGGCTACAAGCATTGATCTGAGCGACAAAACCCTCTATAAATACTTCCTCAGGGTCGTGCCCTCTGACACTCTTCAGGCCAGAGCTCTCCTGGATATCGTTAAGCGCTACAACTGGACATATGTGTCAGCGGTTCACACTGAGGGTGAGTTACAGCTCTTTTACCGCTTAGTAGAAGCATCTCAGATTGTTCTCTTAAAATACAGTAAAAGGCAAAAAAACACACATAAGTTCAGTTCTCAACGTAATTCTATAAAATAAATAACCAGGTTAGAATTTTATGAGAAATGTTTGAGTTACCTAGATACATTTTTAACTTGCTTAACTTAATATGAACAATTTGTAATCACATACTGTCGTTTTTTGCAAAACGGGCACCGTTTAAGATTATTGGGATCTTTTTCTCAGGAGAAACAGAAGAATTAAACAGAAATCTCCATTTAGTCTATGTGATGTCGAGCAGAAACAGATCAGGTTTTAAATATATCATCTCTTTCTTAAATCTTGAGCTGACTTTCAAAAATAACCCCGATTGCATTTTGAATAACATGTTTGGCATGGTAAAGTGAAATCGAACCAGAAGAACCAGAGTCACTTCAAATCCTCAAAAAGGTTAAACAATCAGTATACACGACGAGTGTCTTTGAACAGACTTTTTAATCACCATATTATTATCAAGAGATTAATGTTAGTCTCGTATCGCATCACATTATTCCAAATACGACCCAATCTGTGATTAAAAAGTAGCACTGTAATCTTCTTAACAGCATTGGAAAGCACAATCAGGGTCACAGAGCTCTCAAATCATTCAATTAATCAAATTTCTGTGTCATTGTCTGTAGTTCATTCGTTCATTTTGAAACAAGTCCAATGTCATATACACATATAACACATAAGAATCATTTCATACATTAAGAATTAATATAATTTAAGGTTTCTAGAAATACTTCATTGGATGTATATTATAATGGGTAATACCTAGAATCCTAGAATTTAATTCTAATTCACATTTCAATTCAGTGTAACATGGATGTTTAAACTCATAAAAGAAAAAGAGCCCGTCCCAAATAGGTAACTGCCTGTGTGTAGCACAAAAATGCATGCAAGGTCAAAAAACACTTTATTTTTTATTTTATTTTTTTAAAGCATTTGTTTTTACCGTATTTGGATAATGATTCATTCAATTATAAATTTTTCCAAAACTTTTTCTGTTTGTGAGCTTTTTAACTTTCCACAAGTGTCATCATTCAGACCAATGTGAACTAACAAGTGGGTGGACAATGTGCTAATGTTTCATGCTTACGTCAACATGAAATGGCTTAGGACTTAAAAATGATTTTTTTTTTGCGAGACAATAACTTTATACACAGTGAACTGTCAGATTTAAAACGTTGCAGAATGCTTTCATTCACTTGGAGCCGTGTTATACACTGCATGCAAGACCATTTACAAAAATCCATAATATAGGGGCACTATAGATCCGACTTAAGTGTCTGCTCGGCAGAGGAACTCTGAATACACAGAAAAGTTGCCAAGTTCGTTGCACTGACACTAAAGTGGACTGAGGCATTTAGAGACTTAGATTTAGAAGCTGTTGTGTTGGATGTCATTCCTCAGGGAACTATGGTGAGAGCGGGATGGAGGCGTTTAAGGAACTGGCGTCTCAGGAGGGTTTGTGTATCGCCCATAATGACAAGATCTACAGCAATGCTGGGGAGAAGCACTTTGACCGGCTGCTGAGGAAACTGCGAGAGCGTCTGCCCAAAGCTCGTGTGGTGGTGTGTTTCTGCGAGGGGATGACTGTTCGTGGTCTCCTCATGGCCATGAGACGCCTTGGTGTAGCTGGAGAATTCCTCCTCATCGGCAGGTGACTGTTCATTTTTAATTTAATGAAATGTGACACTTCAGGGATGCTGGGGACATTCAGAGGCATTAAAGCATAATCCTTGATAGTTTCATAAAGCATCAAATCTAACAGTGGGATTCTGCCTAGAAATGATTTCCTGATGCTGCAGGTTTCTATTAATGAGATGTTAAAATTACGGATGACTGTCTCTTTAGTTTTTTTTAATCAGCAGAAGCTTCTCTTGATGGTGTAAAGTATTTTATACCTCTGTCTTGACGCCAAAGCAGTCTCTACGGACTGAAAAGAGGAACATCATTTGGACAAGGTTGCTTTATTCTGGGTCAAGGAGACTGTTTTAAAGGAGGCTAACTTTGGTAACTTACTGAAAGGCATAATTTTTTATTAGATTTTTTAACAGTGTGCTGACAGTAACAATTACATTTATATATTATGAATTATATGCATATAAATACTGTATATACATGTCTCTTTATACATAATAAATATACACAGTACACACACATACTGTATATATTGCAAAAACAATTATTAAATACGATTAATTGTTAAATCGTTGTTAAAATTGGAACCAAATTGAGTAAAAGTTGAGGCAACACTTGATTGTGGCATTTTTGTGGTAAGCTGTAATCACTTACAATGCTTGTCAGCTGCTCGTGTTGAGCATGCTGAGTCTGTTCTTTAGCCTGTGCTAAAGTAGGTCAGTGCACTTGAGCATCAGTGTTATTCGGGCATTGCAGGTGAGAGATTGAAGAGGAAGCTGGTGGTAATTAGGCGACTAATTAGACACTCTGTGACCCGTTTTCTTCAGTGACGGCTGGGCGGACAGGGATGAGGTCGTGGAGGGCTACGAGCAGGAAGCTGTGGGCGGCATCACCATGAAGCTACAGACGGAGGAGGTCACGTCCTTCGATGAATATTTCCTGAAGTTACGGCTCAACACCAACAATAGAAACCCCTGGTTTGCTGAATTCTGGCAGTATCGTTTCCAGTGCCGCCTCCAGGGACATCCACAAGAAAACACAAATTATAAAAAGAACTGCTCAGGTACGAGGAGAAAGAAAGAGGCTGTACATGGGTCATTCCTAGCATGCAGTACGTCCCATCATAGATGGCCTAATATATTGGATGAAATAAAAAAAATCTCAAATAAGTGAACACAGAGGGGAATTTTACAGAATTCATTACTTGGATTAGGTAAATGTTATGCATTAACAACAAAAAACAAAAAGAAACATCACAAAGATAAAAATGTGCTAAACATTTACTCACTCTTAGGCCATGCTAGATGTAGATGAGTCCAAACGGCTGATAAAAACATCACAATAATCCACACCACTCCAGTCCACCAATTAACATCTTGTGAAGCAAAAAGCATTTCAGTTATGGCATTTCAAATCTAAACCAGCTAAAATATGAGTGATTTTGTCTGAATCAGGAGACAAATATGCACAGATCAAGTACCATTGAAAACAAATGTTTTGATATGAAAGAGTATTATCTTAGATTATCAACTTGTACGGATGGATTTTAGGATTCTTATTTTGTGCAATAGTTGCATCCTGAGTTCAAAAGTTACTACTGAACAGGAATGACCCATTTTGCATGCAATAGCTGTTCTTTTCCAAACCAGAAGGAAAAGAAGCACATAACCATTGGGTTTTTAATAACTTAAAATCATATTTTTTTGTGTTCTTGCTCTTTTTTTTGTATCTTTGAAACCTCTGCTGACTGAAAAGGTGATCTAGGTAAATTGACTCTTTTTATGGCACATTGCTGTCTGGCTGGGTTGATATTTAACATCAGCTGAAGCACTTTTTGAGACAAACTCAGTAAGCATGTTGTCAATGACACCTGACTTTATTTTCTGCCTTTGCAGTGCCACATTTAATTTTACACAGCGATATATTTGTGTTTTAGCTTGTTAGATGCTTTGACATTTTTGGACTTTTTACGCAACTAGAGTCTTATTAAGGTATAATTATTACAGGGAAGCATGCCACTCACTTTATTATCTGATCTACGTTTATGCTATTTTCATGTTGTTTGTCCATATATATATATTTTTTACAGCATTGCTTTGCTATATCATTTTTTTTTTCTTATTAGTTTTAGGCAAAAGGTAAAATTTATGCAAACTGTTAATTTTAACTTTTTGAAATGTGAACAAACAGAAAATAACAACTGTTACCAATAATCAAACAGAGAAATAGTCATAGTCTGCTGTTCTGTTATTATTTCTTTGTCTAGAACTCCAAGATGGTAAGTGAATATTTTTCTGAAGAGCTAACATGGAGGCACTTCACTTCAGCAATATAGATAGAGGTCTACTGATATAATACAACCATATAATTAAAAATATATTATGTTGTGTGTTGTCTTTTCACTACATATGTGAGTTTACTATAGTCAATAAGGTCACAATTTAGAACTGAATATCGGTTGACCTCTAATATATGACGTTATTGGGATGTTTTCTCCCCAAAAAAGAAATAAGCATCTACTGTATAAGGGCACTTCGGTTTGAACTTTATATCCCAATAACAGCTAGATTTATCATGCCAGTTGGCTTTGCTGCATGTTCCAATGGGGAACTCCTTTAAGCTCCAAACTTTTTTAGTTGCTTGTGCTAATATGAATCAGAGCCTTCGGAGAGAAGAAATTAAGAGGTCACGCTTCTTATTTCTATAGATTCGGCTCCACTTACAAACATGCATCTGCTAAACATGCACAACTGAACAAATAAAGATTGTATCGATGTCATACTGTGACTATGGTGAAAATGTTTTGGTGTAATTTTGACCAAAAAAACATTATCATCTGGTGTTGTATTGTAAATAGGTTAAACAAGGTCATGGTAAATTATACGGTGACTATCTATTTCTTTACTCATAAAAAATATGAATATTTAAAAAATCTAAAATAAATTCAGCTAGACAACACGTTGTTCCTCTATTATTTGTTTTATATCATTATTAATGAATTGTTGATTAGATAAATTTTGTGATGAGATGAGATTTGGGTGGAAATATCATAGCACAGTATCATATCCTTACTGAAGCCTCCAGTCCCAATTATTTCACTTTGCATGTGAACAAAAGTTTGACATACCAAATAAAAGATGTCGTTTTTAAACATAAATGATCTAATAGAGAGCCAAGGGATTAGAAACACAGAGAAATCCTCGCAATCTGCCTCTGTTATTAATAAAACATGTATTTTTAATGTTTCAGTTTTTCTCAAAGTGTCACAGCTATATTATGGCTTATGCCCATCCCGAAAAATAAGGGATTGACAAGCATGCCTCGGTTTTAGCTTTTGCCAGTTGCTTGCTGCAATGCACTTTAATTTACAGATATAATGTGAGAGCCATGTTACGATGAGCGTTATGTATTCTTTATCTTTGAAATACACTATATTTATCAGCTATGGTGCCTGATACTGCTTCCTGCTGGCTTGTTACAGATCACTGGATAACGAGCTGATAGGGTGTCCTTTGACATTGCCGTTCCTTTGAATTAACACTGCGATCGTTTTTTCCTTCAATTGTCAGCCACATTTACTTTGATACATTAGGGAGACGGGCAAGAATGAGAACATGGATGAATAATTAATTTCCTTGCTCAATTAATAATAATGTCACCATCATGTCCATTACTAATTAAATGCTGAGTTGGGTTACATAAATGGTTTGCTCGCCATGACAACTGCATGTCGTTTGATCTTCCGTTTTAATGCTGCTGTAATTTGATTCACTGTCCAATAGAAAAGACAGAACTTGCTGTCCTGTCGCCTGTGGCTTGGGAATGATGCTGTCTTTGGACACCCTATCGTTCCCTTTCAAGTGCTCAACAATTAATTTAAAATGGGATGTGGAAATATCAAAGCCTTTTAGCTGCAAAATGTGGAACTTTTTCAGAATTTCTGAATTATTTACTGCTGTCAATATGAAATCAAAATTTACCCTTTTTACTTTCTTAATGCATGTTTCTTACTGTCAGCGATTCATTAGTGCACATTATTCTAAAGGATACCTCATCGCCTATATGAAAGACTAACATCACTTAGGGCATGTAGGATGTTGGATAATGTCAACCAGTAGTCAAACAGCTCTTTAGATCTATAAGGAAGTAAAATGGGTTGCTAATGTTGTTTCATGTTGACTAAAACACACAGGTTGCATTGCGATGATGTTCTAATTACTGTTTGGTTTGCTGACTCTAACAGGTTATGAAAGCCTAGAGGACAACTATGTCCAGGACAGTAAGATGGGCTTTGTCATTAATGCCATCTATGCCATGGCTCACGGTCTTCATGATATGCATGAGTACTTGTGTCCGGGTCACGTGGGACTTTGTGAAGCCATGGACCCCATTGACGGCAACAAACTGCTGGACTTTCTCCTCAAGACCTCGTTTAGTGGTGTGTCTGGAGAAGATGTGTGGTTTGATGAAAACGGGGACTCGCCAGGCAGGTCAGTCTTACTTACTGGCCTACATAAATCTATGTTTTATGCACTAAATGAATAACACAAAAATAGATATTAATACATTTTTAAACCACCATGGAGCATGCTTCCAATAAGTCCAATGGTCTGCATTTGGCAAACACTTACTTGCAGGCATTACTGGACGTTTTGTCCATAATTACATTTTCAACGTTTTGCAAGGGAAGTGCATTTACTCCAAAGAAACTTTGGGTCACAACTTATTCTGATGTTTAATGCTTAGGTTTATGGGTTTGGTAACTATGAGTGATAATAATAGTTGTACTGTAGATTAATTTCCATCTCTCTTTTTTTTTTTTAAGGTATGACATTATGAACCTGCAGTTTGTGGAGCCTGGCATTTATGACTATATAAATGTTGGCTCGTGGCATAAAGGAATTTTAAGTATCGATGATAATATGATCCAGATGAACCTCAGTGAGATGGTCCGATCTGTCTGCAGTGAGCCCTGCTCCAAAGGAGAGATCAAGGTTAGTTTGTATTTATTAATAAAAACTCACTTGCCAAAAATTCCCTTTATTTCTACTGCATCTATTTCTTCTTAAAAAGAGGTAAAATATGTTTAATGTGTGTTCACAGGTGATCAGGAAAGGGGA
Source organism: Enteromius anoplus (assembly GCA_032359395.1). Taxonomy (NCBI): domain Eukaryota; kingdom Metazoa; phylum Chordata; class Actinopteri; order Cypriniformes; family Cyprinidae; genus Enteromius; species Enteromius anoplus. The sequence goes on along the minus strand of JAUMHG010000018.1, from coordinate 526,603 downwards.
GGTGAGCTGTTGTTGGATCTGTACGGCCTGCAAGGACAATGAATATGTCCAGGATGAGTTCACCTGCAAAGCCTGTGAGCTGGGATGGTGGCCGGATCAAGAGCTTCAAGGTACTTCACTCGTTATTTTGTAGACAAAAATAAACTTCAGGCATAGACTTTGAACTTGGGGAATATGAATTGTTGTAGCTGAAAGTACTACACTGAAAACATTATCATATCAGCCCAAATATTAAAATAAATTAAAACTGAAGAAGGTGAACGCGAACATAAATGTGGTTGGTTTTAATTTCAAGTATCAACAGTTTCAGATTTTTTCCTAAAACTTCCTATAACAATGGACACAAATTAGACTATACTTGATATAAAGTCAATGTATAGACCTGTAACATTAATTAACATTGTACTGCTCAAAAAATTTATACCGAAAAGTACTGAAATCTTTCTTTTTTATTTTCTTGAGGTTGAGATCTGTTGTGAAGCTGTATAGGACAGATATGATATTAAACTTTCATATACTTGATTTAACTTGTCTACAACCTTTAAAATCCATTGTCACCCTTAATGCCATGACAAGAATGACACCTTTAATTGAACGGCTTGTCAAGAAGAGGTGTGATATTATTTTTCTAAGCAATCAGACTTGCTATTTTTATATGACTATTATTATATGAATATAATTACTGTGGTGACTTTTGCACGGACATGCACGATTTGTTTTCTTCAGAACATGTTCAAATGTTGTTAATGATTTACCTACATAGTTTGAATGGCTTTAATTGGTTTTGAGTCAAAAGAAAAAGCATGTGTCTGAATCAAAGCATCATACTGTAGATGCGTCATCAAACATCCTTGCAGAATCCCGTTCTCACAGTCTTACATTACTGATTTGGCTTCTTAAAAGACCTTCGCTGTCCTATTTTCAAAAGGTTTCCCATGACACCTGAAAGCCATTTATCATTTTTACAGATTGTTTGCACTGTACAACTTATCGCCAGTGACAGCCCTACTTCACTGCCTACTTCTCTGGCCTATTTCCATACACTATGATGGTCAATGTCAATGCAGCAGCCTAGAGTGTCCTAGCAATGTATTTTTCATCAGTTCACTATAGTAAAGCTCCATTCTATGCTACTGGCGTAATGCACAGATTCACTGTAACTCAAGAATAACCCAAGTGCATGGGACAAATCCAGATTTAATTTGTGATTCATGTATTTCTAGAAACAAATCATTCTCATCAATCCTTGAGTTTTATAATTGGTAAAAGTGTCTGGCTTTCATGAATACTGGTGTTCGTGAGGAAGCATTGGTTTTCTCTCTCCTGCTGCAGTCTCTCAAGTCTCCTTTGGCTTGGTTCTTTCTTACGGCCGGTCCCTTAGTGGAAAGGCTGTTTATTTTTAGGTGAGCTGGAAACCTACTTTATTACTTGGTGCATAAGCGAGCTGGTCACACTCAGATGGCCAGTCCTACAAAGATACAAAGCAAAGCGAAGTGTATGCTTTAGCCATTTTTAAAGCACATTCAACAACGCATGCTTTGATCTCAACCCCCTGTTGACCTCTGTGAGCGTTTGCTTATTGGTGGCATTAATTCATAAAGACTCCACAGTAAAATTGGGAAAATCTATGCAGGTGTGTTTTGAGTATTTCTGGACTGTTGCTACACGGCTAGAGAACCAAAGGACCAATTGTGAGAGTGGTTTCCAGGACTTAATAAGGTGCTCAAATGTGTTTTAGTGTGTTGCCCAGTTGATAGGCTGTTCAAAATAGTTGCTGGGTGTTTTCTTACTGAACCAATCAATGGAACCCATCTTGAAAATTTATGGCCAGTTGCCAAGACATTGTTTTTGGTTGCTGAAGTGTTCTGAGCAATTTTGTTGGTATATGATTGCTATAGGGTTTTCACGATTCACAGTGGTTACTGTGCCTCCTCAGCCTCCCCGGGAAAGTCTATGCCAGAGTACTGGAGAGGAGAATTCGTCCGATAGTCGAACCTCAGATCCAGGAGGAACAATGCGGCTTTCGTCCTGGTCGTGGAACACTGGAGCAGCTCTATACCCTCTTTAGGGTACTGGAGGGCTCATGGGAGTTTGCCCAACCAGTCCACATGTGTTTTGTGGACTT
>JAUMHG010000018.1:492722-504359 GCA_032359395.1 Enteromius anoplus | reverse complement strand
GCGAGTTCCCATATGTAACGTCTCCGTTCCCTCCTTCAGGGAACGTGGGTTACGATAGTAACCTAGACGTTTTCTATCCACTAGTCTAAAAGAAGACAAGTAAGGGAAGCATAATAAACTAAAAACTGAGCTGTGCATGAGAAAACAATGTTTTTGCCTGTAGAGTCTGGCCTTAATGACAGACTCACGTGTTTGAACTTCTTGTGGCTGCGTTCTTGCCTCAGCTCGGTCTCTTTGCTGTTTTTCTCGAGTTTTGCGCTCAGAACTCTGAGTTGACTCTCTCTGTCCTCTACGTCTTCCTGCAGCTGCTCCATACTCTGCATCCGCAGCATCTGCAGCTCCTGTCGGCTCTGAGCGTCTCGTGTGGAGCGATGCTCAAAGTCCTGCAGCTTCTGAGACTGACACAGAGGTGTGAAGAGTGACTGCTGTACGTTTGTGTTTGTGCTTGAGTTTTACTAAAACGGAATGTTAAATATTAGACTTTTACTCCACTATAATCAGTGCCATTTTATTATCACTGAGATGACATATGACATATTAGGGTTTTTATTCATGTTTTAAATGAGTTTTTTTTTTTATATTTCATGACTATAAAAGTGTATGCACTTAGGCTTTTAACTGGGTAAATGTTTAGATGTAGTATCAGTACTTGACCCAGTATCTGTATACAGTATGCAATTTCTCAGTAGTTTTTATAATCCTGGATTAAGATCATAACATTAAACTAAACTCATTTCAATCTATTTCAGCTCAGAAGCATCATATGCATTTCAGGTACTACTGTCTTTATGATGGCTCAGTTTGCCAACAGCAAAGCCAAATGAAAGACATAAAGATGAGAAGTGCTGTACCTGCTGTAAGATCTGTCTCTGGATGTGCTCATATTCACTCTTACACTGCAGCATGGCCTCCTGCACTGCATCCAGCTCTTGTTTTAGACCAATCTCCTTCTGTTCCGAGATCATCTTCACTTTAAAAGCTTCGGTTTTACACGACACCTCATTCTGGACACACAGGAGCAGCATGCAGAGTTACTAAAAGGCAAAGAAGAGGTTCATGGGATTACTGAACACACGTGTTTGTTACCAGTTTCCACTGCAGCAGCTCTTTTTGTAGTTTCTCTTGAGAGATCACCATCCTCCAGTGGTTGAAGAATCTCAGTTTACACACAAGTCCAGCCAGCTTACTGTTCTCCGCATGAAGATCTTCCAATACTTCTTTCTGAATAAAACAAATAATAGGTTGAATGTCACAAACAAAGACCTAGGTCAAATTTCAAGCCAAATCAACAGAAAAAATATTTTGCATGACAAAAAAAAAAAATGTTAGCATCAAATTTTGCATAAACATTTGCATATACTTTACTCCAAAAAAACTTTACAAAATTTCTGCAATACTAAGCATATCATTTCAATGGCAATTTAGCATATTTACCCCCAATTCATAATATTTTAAAATTTTTATAAATTATTTTTTATTAAATTTTATCAACATACACCACAAAATTTCAAAATATTTCCATCTTTTTTTACAATTTAAATCATATATATTAGCGGTGTCAAATGATTAATTGTGATTACTGCATGTATATTTAAGAACAAATATTTTTTTTATATATTAAATATATTTATATATATAATATAAAATATAAATGTAAATATATGCAAATAATTTCTATATATACTGTACATAATAAATATATGCAGTATACACATACACAAAATAAATAAATTTAGGGCTGAACTAGGACTTGGATATTTTTCTGAGATATATACAAAAGTACAATAAAACTTAGGGCTATTCCTTTATAACAAAACTCATTCTAGCGGTTCACCTCATGAAGTGTGTGAATGAGGCTCTCGTTATCAGTAGTGGAGGATAATTTATTTTTCAGTTTGATGATTCTGTCCACGCCTTCCTTCCTCACGCTGCTCACCAGCTGTCGCACATCATGGTCCATATTCATATGGTATTTATCCAGACGTGACTGTGGGCGGCACAGAGAGCTGAGGCAGCTGACAACACACTACATATACTGTAGTTCAAGTTGTAATAATATTATGGTATCAAAATCGAACTTTTGTGTCTATATGTCAACACTGAAAGCTTACACACCTTCAGAAGAACGCATGTGGAGAAGAGCTGGCGAACCAGCGTGTCATAGCGCTCTCTGTGTTTGAGGTTGAGATGCTGATCTAAACTGCTCTTCTCCTCCTCCAGTTGACAAACTCTGGCACGCAGAGCCGTGATGTCAGCCATCATCCCACGACACACATCCGCCACCTGAGATCAGACGTGTTTACTGAACATGTACTGAAGAAAGGAGATAGACACACAAACACGCTTATACCTTTCTGTAGGGGTCACTGGCCTGCATTTCTTTGGCTTCCAGCTCTTTAACATCCTGTTGATCCAGATTATTCACAGGTGAGAGAAACACTTTTCACTTCACCAACAGTTCTTTATTTAATTTTTTTCTAAAGAAAGAAACTAACACTTTTATTTAGCAATGATGCACTAAATTGATAAAAATTGACAGGCAAAACATTAAAGTGCCTCTATTATGGATTTTTTAAAATGATCTTTCATGCGGTGTGTAACACAACTCTACGTGAATGAAAACATCCTGCAAAGTTTAAATCTGAAAGTGCACCGTGTATAAAGTCATTGTCTCTCAACAGAAAAAGTCGACTCTGAATCATTGAAACGAGTCTTTTGTAAAACAAGTTACAAGACGTTTCATGCTGACGTCAAAGTGAAACATTAGCATATTCCCTGCCCACTTGTTGGTCTTTTTGCTTTGGTCTGAATGAAAATGCTACGATTTACGTACTCATAATTTCTCTAAAATTGTCACATATTTATAAGAAATTGCTGATATTATATATATATTAGGTCTAATTTATCACTTAAACCGATTTTATTTTGTTACAAACCTTTTAATTGATATATGCGTTCAATTTGATCTTGTCTTCAGTGCAAACTCATTAACTTACACTAGAAATATAAACCATAATGACAAATATATATATATATATATTTTAAAATGATGTTATGGACTAGGCTAAACTTCATCTACTCATACATATAAATCATGCGAGAGTTTATGTATTTTTGTACAATTTTCTTAAAATGATTTACTGTGTCCCTAAACTCATTTTCCAACCTTTTAGGATGTACTCCCTCGACTTCCAAAATAGACTTTCAAGAAGTCTTTTCTTTTTCAAGAAATGATATTGTTTGTTTTTTTCAGCTAAAATTTAGCTGTACAAATGGAGGAGAATTTCGTTAAAAAAAAAAGCATATCTGACATTGTATATGTTATGCTCATCTGTAGAAGGTTAGAGAGCTAAATGTAGATCAATGAAATAACTACAGCTAATTTAGCTCAAAGGTTTCCACCCTGTTAGGTTTTCATAGACTGTGGAATGTGAAACTAATAGGGTGAAAATTCTAATAGAACACCGAGCTTGGCCAGTATGTGTTACATATATTAAAACATGACATTATTTTGGTAGAATGCTAAAAATCAGAAAAACTTTTTTTCCCCAAAATTTTTAAGCCAAAGCATTAGCGGATACTAAGAATGACCCAGGTGCTGCTTTTGGAGCTTTAAAAATAGCTGTTTCCATGGTAACGCTGCACAGAAACCAGCACTGTATTCACAAACACTGCTTTAATCCGGTATTACAGACATGATGAAATGGAAATGAGACAAATCAGACCAATCACTGAAGATTAGCATCACGAAAACGAGGGGTTTCGGTAAAATTAATTGTTGAAAGCAAAAATGTTTTTTTGACCTTGCATGCTTGTTCGGGACTCCCAAAACCAAAATATGAACCTTTCATAACCCATAATAGGGGCACTTTAATGTTACAAAAAAGCTCTTCTTTGGAACTTTCTGATTGTCAAAGACTTTCCACAAAAATATTAAGCAGCAGAACTGTTTTCAACATTGGTAATAATGCAAATGAGCTATTTCTGAAGATTTCTGATTTCTGAAGGATCATGTGACCGAAGACCGTGATCCATAATGACTGGAATAATAAAAAATGTATCTCAGAAAAAAATTACACTTTAAAATATATTGAAATTGAAATAATTTATTTTAAATCGCAATAACATATTACAATTTTACAGTAATTACTCTATTTTTAATCAAAATAAATGCAGCCTTTGTGAGAAAAAGAAACACAAAACTGTGAATAGTGTAGACAAACCTGCTCTCTCTGGTAAAGAAGTTGTTCCTGCTGGTGAAGGATTTGCTCATAAAACTGCGAATATCGCTGGAAGACGCTCCGCTCGCGATTCATTACAGCACAAGTCAGATCAGTGAAACACTCCTGCAGATGAGCGCTGGAGAACGTCACCTAGAAAACACTCAGTGTTTATATATCAGTCCACTGAAAAATGCTAATCCTATACTCTTTAAAATAAAGGTTCTTTATTGGCACTGAAAGTTTCATTAAGAACCTTTAACATCCATGGAACCATTTTTATAGTGGAATTTTTTTTTTTATAATATTAAATTGCTCTGCACTACGGAAAATTTTAAGAGCTGTTCATTGAAAGATCTCTTTTGTTTTTAGAAGTGTAGCAAAAAATATTTACCTGTCCATCAGTCTCATGCTCAACACCATTCATCAACCGCTGGATAAAATCTTCCACAATCTGCGGCCTCTCTAGAGAAACACTGTGTTTCATCGAAGGCTGTTTCCACAGATCTTCACGACATGTGATGACAGAAGAAGAAGATGCATTTCAGACATGTCAAATTTTTTTAATGTTGAAAATTTAGCAATATCCTAAATATAATAGACTAGCTGTGGGGAATTTCATTGGCTTTCTAATGACAGCCTGCAGAGAGAATCAGGACCAGCGCTATCCTCCCATCATGCTCTTTGATCTCCTCAGGAGAAGGGGATGCTGGGTACCTGCGGGGAGCCGCGGGTCATGCCGTGAGCGCTCCGACATCACTAGAGTCATTTCACTGCTAATCCTCTTCTGAAGCGCTCGGATCATGTCACACTCCGTGATCTCCAAGAGCCTCAATAACTACAAGAAATACAGCAAAATCATCAGTCTGAAACACACTAAGCCAAATACATCAATTAAAGAACACATTGCCAAAAATGTTTGTAAATAAATGAAATATCATTTCAATGCTTTTTAAGCATTGTGGTGGCAGACTTGAACATTTACAATCTGTATTGTTAAAAGCGCTATATAAATAAAAGTGACTTGTAGTTTAGTTTAATTTCAATTACCAAAATGTTTTACCATAACCACCCTGTTTGACATGAACTACCTGGCTTGTTTTGACGTCAACTTCTGCTGCTCCTGGAGGTGGAAGGACAGACTGAGTCTGAGACAGCAAAATCTCATATTCCTTCTCTTTCTCCATCTGCTGGGCCAGAGCTTGCATGCTGGGAAAGTAAATCTCTGCCCTATAAAACAAGATCACGGGTCAGGTAAACACATATTTGTTTCACCATAAACTTTTAATTAAAGAGTGAGTTTTACAGAGTGATGAAATGTTCATGACCTGTAAAGCTGAGATAAGTGTTTAAACAGCACAGGGGTGTTTATTTTCTCAACACCCGTCTGTCGTTGAGTCCAGCTCTCTTTAAAAACCTCCATCTGCTTCCACAGCAGTAAAAATCCCCGCTGCTTCATCAGGGACTGTATGGGGTCTTGAGTTTTAGATGCAACCTCTGTTTTTCTCTCCACATTTCCCATGTTATCATTAAGAAGCTAAAATATGACAATGAGATAAATGTGAGCATATTTTCTATACTCTCAAGTTACAGAAATGCAGAAGAAGCACCCCACGATCAAAACTATTTTGTCAAAAAATTAGCATTTCTTTTAATTGCAAACCAGTAAAAGTATTTTCCTCTCATTCCAACTTTTACTTCTTGTGGTGTTTGGGTTAAATGCATGTGGATGTTCCCACTTTTTTAGCAGCTTTAGTTCAGGAAGTATTTTTTCCATTAATTTAACTAGTCAATTAACCTCTCGACTGCTGTTTACACAGGTTCCTAACTTATGAACTGAATGGGAGGCAATCTTTAACTGAATTACTTCTCTATCAGATGTTGTGGTGATGTCGGGGTCTCCTGTGGTCTGTAGCTGGAGCGGAGCTGCATCTCTTCTACTGCTCAGCACATCATCGATGATCAGAGATACGCCCAGAATCGCCCCGTTAGCCTCCATTCTACAGCGGTCATTCAGATCACAGAGGCACAGCTACAAAAACATGACATTACATGACCCTGATCTCTAATGAGGCGAAGCAAGACTTAAAAAAGCACATTCATGAAGCAACACACCTGCATGTAATGCTCAATATGTGAAACGTCCCATATAATCAAAGGATGGGATCCATGGATTGCAGTGAAAGATCTCCATGGATACAATTTTTTGGCCTGAAACCACAAATTAAACACCATGTACAGGTACATTCATTAATCAACTTCATGAGGTGCATCCTGTGATGCTTGTAAACACATGTATGCTGGATAGACCTGGTGGTTCCTCACCTGAAGACCGGTCGGTTCTAGCGGCTCAGGAATGGGGAGGAAACTGGCTCCTTCCATCATGCTGTCACTCATGAGGGGGAGGGCGTGGCTCATGTTTTCACTCACGCACTGATAGGCCGAGAGGTTTCCAGAGGAGAGGAACGCCTCCCTTGTGAAGAGACAAAAAGTACTATGTGAATTTGGGTAAATAATGTAATGCTCCTTACTAATTAGCTAAGCTAAAACCTTAAAAACATCACTTAAAACAAACGTTAACTGAAATAAAATATAACAAATGTAAAACTTATTTTATTTTAGATAGTTGTCAAAGAAACATTTTTCATTTTTATTTAGTAACTGTATGTAATAAACTTACTAAAACAAAAATGTATTTTACTTTTTACATTTATTCTATATTTATTTCTTTTACACAGGGAGACATTACATATTAAAAACTATTAAAACTATTAAAAGTTAAACAAAAACTAATAAACAACAACTAAATAACTCAAACAAAAATGAAAACAGAAAATGTAAAAAATATGAATAAAAAAATTATATAGTATAGGTTATTTCAGGTTGTTAAATGGTAACCTGAAAAAACTGACAAAAAACAACAAACAAAATGAATGATATTTTTACCAGTGCTGTCAAACGATCACATCCCAAATATTTTTTTTTGTTTACATAATATTTGAGTATGTATATTTATTATGTATACATAAATACTCACAAATGCATGTATATATTTAAGAAAAATATGTTTTGTTTATATATTAAATATATATAATCTAAATCATATTCATATAAATATTCGCATGCAAATATTTTTTAAATATAGCTAGCTAATTTATAATCATAATACATAAAGGCAGTACACACACATATTTTAATGCAATTAATTGTTTGACAGTGCTAATTTTTACAACATCTATGCAAAGTTTAAGGAAAATTAGGAAATGTAATTATATATTATTATTAAAATGTTATATTTTTCCTAATGGTTTGACTACTGGATTTTTCTTCATCTGTGAATATAAAATGAAAACAAAAATTTAAATCTACGAATCCAACATAAATATGCAAAGATAACATCTCTTAATTGAACAGGAATTTTAAACTAGATTTTTCAAAAACACTCTCCTCTGTCGCATCGCTGTCGTTGGCCCAAAGACTGTGAAATCTGTAATTTACCAGCACCTGATCATATAGCGCACTGCGGTATCAAAGCGCAGGAAGAGCACGTCCCTGTGGAGCTGCAGGACCTGAGCGACAGCCTCTGAACTCCTGGGCTCACAGAGAGAATCAATCTGTCGCTGGACGTCCCACAGTTCAGCCCCTTTGGACAAACATCAGAGCATAAAGAGACGCTGGGGCTGTACGTCACACAATATTGGCTAAAAACAAAACAGGGTAGTGTGTATTCATATACCAATGCTCTCTAAGCCGCCCCAGTCCGCTGTGAGCCTCTGAGCGCTGCCGGGACTGAAGGAGGTGTTCGGATTCCCTAGCCGAGCAAAGCTCACCAGGTAACAGACCACGTCATGAAGAGCTGAAACTATCTGCAGTGTGTTCTGAAGGGCCTGGTGACATTCCTGCAAAATGATGAAGAAAATGTGTTTTAAAGAATGCATATTATGCCACTCTTTACAATATGTAATAAAAGTCTCTGGTGTCCCGAGAATGCATCTGTAAAGTTTCAGCTCAAAATGCCCCACAGATCATTTATTATATCAGTTTGAGGATGTCTATTTTGAGTGGAAGCATAAACAGGCTGATTTTCATTCCAGTCTTTTTAAATACAAATGAGCTGCTACTCCCCGCCCCCTTTTCCAGAATAGATCTGCACCTTTACAGCCGCTAAAATGATATTTTTTGATGCCGATTGTCATGTTTATCATGCGTTTTAAACCGTATTAGTGTAAACTTCTGATATGTTCTGGTTTTCTGAGTGCACATATCTAAAGGACACGGATAGAAAGTGATGGTCAAAGGCATGTGAGTACTAAACTTAGTTCTCATTCACACACAAGTTTATATTAAAAACACACGAGTTACAAAACAGTTGCTTAACTATGTCTGTGAAGGTAAACAGCTGGGAAATAAATCTCATGTTGATATTAGATCCGTGTGGCGGCAGCAGCAGTATAAGTTACTGTAAATAAATCAATAAATTCACAGCTCTCTTGTGTCCTCTGAGGCTCTGTTCGTATGTTTTGCTCAATCTTTCGCCATGGTACACTATTGTCGCTTGCAAAATGAAAATGACGGTGCATTGTGTGGAAACTTACAGATTAAGAGGCGGTAATATTATAATGAGATCGGTTTGCAATATCACTAGGGGAGCGAGCTCAGTTTTTTTTAAGGCTTGCAGAAAAATACTTAATAAAAAGTTACTCTGTTAGCACTTCCTTGGTTGGTAGATACACCTGGGACATGATTTCAGTGCTTAAAAACCTGAAAGATTTAGATTTTAATGATATGTCACCCTGTGAGAACTGGGAGATATTCTAGTCACAGATATTTTACCTTCTCCTCCAGAGCTCTGAACATGAGCAGCACTTCTGTGTAATGAGGGATGAACCACAGGTTTACCAGACGCTTCCCATCAGCTGATAACAGACTTCTGGGACGGGGCTCAAATGTCCTGAACAGTTATGATTTAGAAAGATATTTACATTATAAAAACATGTTGGTATTTATTGATTTTCTATTATCATTCATATTTGTATTAACACAAAAATTAAGAGACAAAACATAAAATGAAAATATATGCATTTATTTATTTATTTTGTTTATTTTAATATGTTCCACCTTTTTAATGATACAAAATCTATCGAAATTCTGAAATATAAAATATAAGCCTAACAAGTATAATTTATTTTTCATGCTCTTGAAAGATGCCAGCCTTTGATATTTAGACATCCTTAAATTTCTGCTGATTACGTTTTTTATTTCATACATTTTTTATTCACAAAACAAAAAAGAATCACATGTTAAACTATTTATATTTACTACTAAATAAAATGTCTTTTAAAATAACAAATAATTGGTTCAATAAAAATAATAATATCATTCAAGTTGTCAGATGGTAAAAGACAATCATTAGGTACATATCTTACAAATATTATTATTATTATTTGTATTATTATTAATTATGTATTTAGTTTTGTTTGTTTATTATGTCTATTTTCCACATTTTAATACAAAATCCAAAACTGAAATATAAAATATTAACATTATTTGGAACTAACAAGAGACAACAATATTTTTATATATATATATATATATATTTGTAATAATGATAATAATTATTTATTTATTTATTTATGTACTTTATGTATGTATAATGTGGACTATACATTTCTAATAACTAATAATACCAACTGATTAAGGATAATTTAAAATGATTAATATTTTTTATTTATTTGTTATTTTTATTATTAGATTATTTATTTACCTACAAAAATTCAAAATCCAAACATTTGGCCTAGAAGCCAAAAAATAATCTGTTCCATTAAATCACAACATTCTGTATGTATTTTCTCCTGCATGCGTCACCTTGGATCAGGACACAGTCTGTCGTCTAACTGCAGGTCTGATCTGGTTTCACTGGGTGTTCCCATCACAAAGTGATTGTCACGGATGTGTGGTACCTCATCCAGGAGTGCAGTGAGACTGTGGCAAAAAGCAACCACCTGCCCTCGAACACAGCACTGGGACATACGCTTGTCAAATCTGAAAGAGACACATAATCACTGCTCCTGCGGCAAACACTATAATATAAAGATTGAGGGTCATTCCTCATTGTATAGTAAATAAAGAGAAGGAAACATTGTTTATTGACTAAACATACTTCTGGCAAAACTCCAAAATCAGTTTCCTCTTGATCTTGCCAACTTCTTCCTAGTGAGAGAAGAACGGATGAATGAAAACTGAGGTGTCTCTATTTATTTAGTAAGTAAAATCATGTTTACATACAGAGTTTAGCTTCAGCGCACTCATCTGTTCTTTCTTCTTTATAAACGTGTTCAGCATTTCATCTCGAAGACCCACTTTCTCCAGCTGAATGGACACAAAAGCACCTGCGAGCCTGAATTACAACAAACATTCGACACGGTCCTTCTATGCTCACATAAAACATGTCTCAATGTCTACAGTATATGCAGATTAGTTCGCATATAGAACTGCATTGTATTTTACAGAAGAATAAGATTAATAACTATAAGAACAGTCCTAAAATACAATGATTGCTGATTATTTAAATGAACAAAAGCAGAAAAGCTAATATGTGATAAGCATAATATGTCAGAAGCAATAAAAAAAAAAAAACATTGTAAGGGTCAAAATTATCCATTTTTCTTTTACGCCAAAAAACCATTAGTATAGTTATAGTAATATGTTTTTGATGTTCTGTTTTCATGATAATGCAATGTCTGATTTTAAAATGGCTTTCACAGGATGAATTTTGAAATTTTAAGTTACCCTTTCAGTCGAATCACTTCGACGTTACATATGGGATCTCGCATGAGACTCGTCTTCGAGTCTTTGAAAAAAGCCCAATGAATATTGGCGTGCAATAATTACAGCCAGGTGCACCTCATCATTGCGTAAGTATAAGAGGGCACGGCTGGAATGCACTCACAGCCTTTCGCTTCGGATCGCAGGGCGGAGACGCTCTGCAGACTTCGGCCGTCATCTGTAGTCCTAAGGATGACGCTCCCCCGGATGTCAACGGGCCCAGCATCTCCTTTGGTGCACCCGAGGATGTTGAGATGTCTGCCGCTGCATCAGAGGGAGGTCCGAGCAGCGAGGTGCCCGTCGGTGCGGTACAGAGCCCATCCGCGGTCGCTGCGCCATCCCAGGCGGACATCGAGCTCTCGGCTCTGCTCCTCCGAGCCGCCGAGGGGATTGGATTGGAGGTGCCGCGTGCGCCTTCGTCTGATCCATCTCGGCTGGATGATTGGTTCCTGGGTTCTCGGCCCGCGGTTCCCCCGCGGTCCCCTCTCAATGCCCTTCTTCCCGGAGGTGCATCGGGAGCTGACCAGGTCGTGGCGAGCCCCGTACTCGTCACGCCTGGCCACCAGCTCCTCTCCCCTCTCCACCCTCGACG
>JAUMHG010000018.1:469691-485533 GCA_032359395.1 Enteromius anoplus | reverse complement strand
TCAGCAATAAACAGAATTCAGTGGAATTCTTCCTGAATTGAATTCCACTTCCTGTAATTCTAATTCAATTCCAATTCCATTTCCTGTCAGCTGCATGCGGTTCCAATTCCAATTCCATTCCAGGAAGTGAATTGGAATTTGCCATTCGTTCTCAATTCAATTCATGAATGGCCCCAATCCTGGCAGTAAAAAATAAATTACATATTATTACATATTACATATATTCAAATAGGAAGCTATTTATTATAAATAGTAAATCTATTCACAATATTACTGCTTTTGTGGTATTTTGTATCAAATAAATACAGGCAGGCTTGGTGAACAAAAGATATTTTGTAAAAAGCATTAAAAATCGTACTGCTCAAAAACTGGTATATATATATATATATGTGTGTGTGTGTGTCCCGCTGTCTCTCACCTTCAGTTGTTCTGTCTCATCTGAGAAGTGCTCTATTTGAATCTTCACATCTATATATTTCTGATTTATATTCGTAAGCACCGTCTCATGTTTCTTTAACTCATCCTCAGCCTCTTTCACGTTTTTCCTCTCCAATTCGATCTTCTGTTCATTTTCCTGTGCATCTTCTTCCTGCACACACCTATTATTACTTCCTGTATCACCTATTATTCCATGACACAAAACAATAGAGATCGTTGTTTGCCTGGTAAAACTCATAGAGACCTTACCAGGGAGCTGATGTCTTCAGCCTGTGCCTCTTCAATGTTCTCAAGTTCTGTTATGGAGGCTTTAACCTTGTTTATGCTTTCCTAAAAAAGAAAGCATCAACTACTGTATGCAGATATGTTTGGACTCCAATACAGACTGTAATATAGAAATAATATATAAATGTGCAGTTCGATACCTGATTCTTTTTGCAGGCCATGATGACACTACGCAGCTTCTCCTCCATGAGCTGAATGTCTTCCTTCACAGAGCCCAAGTGAAGCTGGAAGCGTGAAAGCTGAGCCTGATTGTTCTCCAGCTCTGACTCTAAAAGACTGTAAATCAGTAGAGATCCACACATATATTCAAGCATAACTGCCTCAAATCATGCATTAAAGAACCGGGCTCTGCAAGGGTTTGCACGTGCCATGAGTACGATCCTTAACCTGCTTGCTCTAGAGACAAATTGCAAAGAGTTTTATTCAGTATTTGTGAAGATCGCACTTGCCGTATTTCTGCCTCAGGGTCTCCACCAAGATATTGGGCCATAACTTCACGTTCAGGAGTGTAATAGCGATTGGTGAAGACCTGATCACCATCAGCAGTGAAGGCCTCACGACAATTCTTTGGGGGTCTCGACCCCTGCATGACCTTCCTCGCACAAGCTTTCTCCTGTTTTAAAACAAAGCCAAAATATATTATTATTAATAAATATTATTAGTCTAAATAAGTCCTTTCTTTTTATATATACTGTAACATCATTACTCTTTTTTACATTTGTTTTTAAACTCTTAACTTAAAAAAAAGATTAATCATTTGCAGTCTCTACAATCACTTTTTTAATCAATTGAACATATCCTTGCAGAGTAAAATAATTAGTTATTAAAAGAACTAAAATAATAAAAATGTACTGCACCCAAACTTTAGTGTAGTGTTTTTTTAAACAAATACTGTTCACTTTTTCTCATTTTTTCACTTTTACCTATTAAAGAATCATAAAAAAAAGGAAATGTCTGAAGAAAATTAAACTTTGCATCACAGAATAAATGATATTTTATAGTATATTAAAGAAAAGAAGAAAAAAAGAAGAAAAGTCATTTTACTATTAGTAAATAAAATAAAAAGTTTTCACCACACTCGCCATGTGTTATACATTATTTCAAATCCTTTTATACTTATTACTTATTCTTAAAGGGATAGTTCACCCAAAAATGAAAATTTTAAAAGTGATCTGTTGTGAACAGCGTCTGCGTATCCTACGCTAAAGCGCGATCCCGAGACGGTTTGGACATGGTTGTCTATCAGAGGTAAAAAAATTATATAAATGCTGTCCAGTTTCTCACAAAAAACGATCGTTTCGTATCTTAAGACATCAATGTATCGTCACAAGCCGCGGGGTGTAATCTGGATTTGTCTGTGAATGTTTTTTTTTTTTACTTTGAAAGGTTTGGTGCCCTTCCACTTCCATTAAATGACTACCAGACTGCCACGGTTAAAGTCTTTGTTTGTGTTCTGCTGAGGAAACAAAGTCACCTACATCTTGGATGCCCTGGGGGTAAGGTAATAAACATCTAATTTTCATTTTTGGGTGAACTATCCCTTTAACAACTTACTTTGATAATAAGAATGCTCTCAATACTCCTCATGTCAATCAGGCAGTTTGTTATCACCGGGTCCTCGATATTGAGGCAGTCCAGCACAGTTGGAAACTCAGGATGCTGGACTCCACTGACAAGAACGCATAGAAACATCATGTTTACTGCACGCTCGTAAGACCTCTGACTCCATTTCTGGACACTAATATTACTTACCGGCCTTGCAGGTTATAGACTCTATTTGTGAACGAACACACGATTATCTGAGGCCTGTTGCCTCTGGGGAAGAATGAGGACATGAGTCCTTGCAGGACCTTTTCGTCCCTGTAATTATCACAGCAAAAGCTTTTAATTAAACCTCGTAAGCAACTCTCCACAGCCACGGCTAAACTGGGATCTTTTAGGCTGATGCATGCACCTGATGATGATTAAGAAAAGATTAGGAGTAATTCTTTGTTAGACCGAGTGAATAATCTGAAGATACGGAAGGCCTCTCACCTATCGGTCCCACGGGTTTCTTGTTGAATCGGCCCTGACTGAAGGCTTTGTTGATGGACTCCAACAGCTCCGGCATTTGGTCGCCAAAGCGTCTCAGTCTGTTGGATCTGCTGGCCATTAGCTGCTTTTTCCTCTTCAGTTTGGACTCCAGAGAGACCTGGATGTTCTTTTCCTCCATGCTAAAAAATGTATAAAAACTGTAATTTATCAAAATAACGATCATGTACGAACATCTTTCGCATTGTACTCTAATCATTAACAATTATTTTTGCCATGCCACATAACATATTAAAGCCATTGCGTTTATGGCAAAGCATGTTTGAAGACAACACTTTCCTGACTTCTTCACTGTCCAGATAAGTGCCATAAGAAAGAAAGTTGCCAGACTTTACCTCAGCTTATCATATTCCTCTTTTCCTTTAAGCAGGGCTTGTTGTTTGTCCTTGATTTCTTGATTCAGAGTGCTGGACTCTTTCTCAAGCTTTTCCAGCTGCTTTTTGAAGGCAGATATTTTTTTTTGATGCTGTGCTTGCTCAGTCTCATGACCTCTTCTGTCGCTGCTAAAAACGGGACATTGACAGCGTCTTCAAATTAGTCAGTTAAACAAATGGTTTGGAAAAGTACTTGAAAAAGGAATTCGAACACACAACAAAATATTCAACAATTTATCGACACGAACAGCCTAAAATTAGAGGTGTTCCCTCAACAAATGAACTCACCCATGACTTATTTTGTGAATTCGCTCCTGAAGAAGGCATTGCTCCTTTTCTAATAGTTTCAATTTATTCTCAGCACGGAAGTAAACCACCTGAAAAACTGGCATTCTTAAAATCGATACAAAATCCTTTTAATAATAAAATGCTAACTTAAAGCAGTAATTCACCCAGAAACTGAAACCATGTAGTCTAGTTTACTCTCCATTAGGTCTTTTCAAACCCATATCATTAACCATTACATAGCTCCAGATATTTAAGTACATGTGTGAGCAGATGTCTTCAAGGTTCTGACTCCAGAGAAAACAAAGAAACCTCACCTCCTGATTTTTCTGTGCTTTCGTTTTGACTTTAATTTCTTCCTTCATCTTACGGCTCTCCTCTGCCAAATGCTCCTGCTCTTCTCTATGCTTGCAAACCTTCCTTCGAATGTCCTGCAATGTCTCTTCAGCAGCGGTAGCTTTGCTCTTAACAGCAAAGAACTTTTACAGTCAAACTCCTACTAATGTTAAATCTCGACCATAAACACTTCACCTAATGATGTTTAACTGGTACTAAATACTGTATGACACTGTCAGTGGTGTTGTAAACTCTACATTGCCACTAAAAGGTATATAATTATTATGATTTATAATGTCTTTGAAAGATGCCTGCTTGTCCAGATGATTTCTGAAGGATCATGTGAAACTAAAGACGGGAGAAATAATACTGAAAATACAGCTTTGCATCTCAGGACTAAATTTAATGTATTCAAAGAGAAAACAGTTTAAAACTTCAATAATATTCCATTATATTAAGGCAGTTCTTTCAAAAGACCAAAAACATTTTGAATATACCAATAAAAAAAACATAGTACAAGTCCCAATCAACATGCATACCTGATAGAGCTGCAGCTTTTCTTCATTTTTATGATCAGCCTCTTCTTTTTCAATTTGCTCCTTCAGTTGTTCAACAAGCCTCTCTTTCTCTCTCACCTACATCCAACAGACAGAGACACTGCTGAACAAAGTCTCTCTATTGCAAGCGACTTTTCACACTTGTGCAAGGAGGACTAAAATAACGCACCAAACACCACGCCATTTTCTTTTTCAGGTCCTCTAGAGTCTGGCTCATGCTGTCAAGTGACGCCAAGCGTTCGTATCTTTGTTTCTTTTGCAAAAACAACTGCCTGAGATCTTTAAGACACTAAAAATACAAAGACATGACCGGTGTGTGATGTTAGTGGTGACTGCCTGTGTAAAACAGGCACTATGGGTGTTAAAGTATAAGAAACACTAATAAAGATGCCCGACTATGAATTCAGAAATCACCTCCTCTTGTCTTTCCACCTGTTCACGCGTCAAGGCTTTAGTCTGCTTGATGTGAATGTAGTCTCTCTTCATTTGCTCCAGAAGAGTTGCCTTCATGAAAAACTTCAGGGAAAAAAAATATGAAAACAGTTAGCCGTACAACACTGCTTCAGTTACTGATGGCAGATATGAAGAACAAATCACCTTGTACTTGTCTGCTTCACTTTTTGAATGCAGGAACTGTTTGCTCATTTCTTGGTTGAGTATTGAAACGGGATTATCAACCTGTAAAATGAAAAATGTACTTTATACCACATCAATATTAAAACAACTAGTTTAAAGTAATTACTTCTCAATAATAACTGGATTTGACACAAGCGAGTCATATGAGGTGATATCTTTACTTAAAGTAACCAAAAGTACCTGGATGCCGAAATGATCCAGTATAGCGGATAACTCTTCTTTCTTTGTGGAAATGACATGACCTAAAAATAGAGCATCTAAATATATATGAGGAAGTCCTGTTTATGATATCATCTGTGATCTGGGAGGCCATGACATTACCAGTTTTGTCCTTGATTTTACAAGTCCTGCAACCGTCGCTTGTGATCCGATGCTCAATGCAGATGCTGTCTCCATAAATGTCCCCTTTATAGGGGTCATTTCCTCTGTTTTTTAATTTCACTTTTATGTCTGCAAAACTGTAAACCAAAAAGATTTTTTTTTCTAAATCTTATCTTATGAGGAAATACGACTGCATTTTGTTTTTTAAAATATACTAACCTCTCTCCATATTTCACAAAGCCCTTCAGAGATGTTCCTCTGTTGGTTACGGTTGCTTTTCCACCAAGACCCACTATAAGAGCTGTCAGAATGGCACTTTTCCCAGCTTCGATTGGCACAAAAAACGCACAGCACATTGTTTTTTAAACAGAGACCCACATTGTTAATATTTTCTTGTTTTCATACCTGTAGTTCTCAACTAGAGCTGCAGGGCTTTTTTACTCAAACTATATATTGTTATATAAAATAAAGCTGCAAGCAGCAATTATCGCGGGCATTTAAAGGTCTTTGAGGTTGTATAAGGAAACCTGGATATATCGCAAATGGACAATAGGCTCACAGACAGAAGGCTTCAATATTTTTTTGATAATTATTAATCTAGAGAGTCCAGAAAATTGTTCTGTATTGGTTTGATCGTGATTGAGCGACAAGCCTGAGACTATTTTGAAAAAGTAGGTTTTTGGCATTTTTATGAATAATTAATGAATGGTTTGATTGACAGCAATGGTTCTTGAGGCAAAGTTGCTCATTGTGAGGAGATCTGTAAAATGATATGCATATTGTGTGAATGTGTGAAACACCACGTGATTACAGAGCCAAAAAACTCATTAGAGCCAACTAGTGGACAATTTGTTTAAATTTTTTTACAGACCTTTAGGGCCATGAGTTGAAGGTGCCCACAGAGTTTCGTTCCGATCGACCTTTGTTAACCTTGTCTAATTAGTGCTTAAACTTCATTGGTCGATTGTTGCCATGATTTTTGAGATACACCAACGTCCTCATAAAGACTCATAGCGCCCCCAAGTGGCTGAGCTAAGCAATATTTTTTTATTTTTAAATTTGACTAAAATTTAAGCTTATACATATGTACCGAGTTCGGTAAAGATAGCTCATTCCTTTCCAAAATGGTGCATCCTAGAGCAAATATCGTGCCTGTACACTTTTGTTCAGGCTAATGCAAAGATTTCAATGATGTTAAATTTTTGAGTACAAACGGTTTACGAGCTACAGACAAAAATGTCTGAAATCTTAGTTTTTTGCACTGTAGCGCCTCCGTTAGGCCGATTGGGCTGAGACTTTGATAGGTTCTCCCCTAACTGAGGTCTATCGTTTCACCAAGTTTCAAGTCTCTAGGCTCTATGGTTTGGTCTGCACAATCAGTTTTAGGGCAGAATAATAATAATAATGATAAAAATCCTAACAATTACAATAGGGGTTCAGCACTTCGTACTCAAACCCCTTAAAAATGAGAAATTCAATAAATTGAGAAAAGTAGGAGTTCAACTTTACTTGACATTGCGACTCATCTTGTAAACCACACAAAAAAAATTCCCTTTCTCTTTCTCAAGCTGAAGATCAAGTTTCGTTTTTGGATGTAAAAATAGCAATAAAGTAAATACAATTTAAACTAAGCACAAATAGTTTTAAATACTATTTACCTTAGTACAAAAATAACTGCTAAATGTAGAAAAACAGACAATAAGTGAATTATTTTTAGTATCTGACAAGCTGCAATAGAGTTTTTCTATTTTTTTTTTTTAATATAGTGCTGATTTTTAGCAAATTGCTGGGAAACCATTATGGGTCAGTTTTTCAATTTGAGTTTTTAAACACAACAGGAGGTGCTAAAAAGTTAAAAGCTAAAAAGTAAAAATCTCATACGCAGGCAGAATTTATTTTGTTTAATGCTTTCGCATTTTTCCAAAACTGTGTTTGACTGGTAGTGCAAATCATTAACCTTTTATTAACTCAATGCAATTTCACAAAAATAAATCTACTAGCTCTTACTTCCATTGTTCCCAACAATGAAGTTCACATTTGGTCCAAATCTGAAAGGTCCCAGCAAATGGTGGCTCATAAAATTCCTTAAAGTGATGCTTTCTATTACGCCAATGTCTCCCACTGTCTGGAACAACACATTTAAACCATTCACTATATCATTTAGTTATTTTATGTATTCAGGAAGTCACTAAACTGACCGAAGCAGAGAGGGATTGGTCTTGCTGGACTTCATCTTCCTCATCAACCTCCTCCTCATCCAGAACATGTGTTTTACCATCCGTTCTAGGAGTCTTAGATGGTTTAACAAGACTGTGGACAGAAGACTTTCTCTTACTCATGGCAGAAAGATGCCCAGCCTAGAAGAAAGGAGCACAGCATCACATCAGCCTGCAACTGGAACCATTTCTAACGTGCTGTGAAAAAGTTTATCTGGTTAATTACTGCACAATTATATGATATTTTAAGAAAGAAAAGGTCACATTTAAAGTCAGAAGCTACTTTTACAATGTCACTGAAATGCATTAAAAAGGCAGATGCTGTATCACAAAGAGGAACAATAGATGCGCTTGCGAACATGCCAACATCTACTCTGACAGAGCTCAACTGGTACAGATGAACAGGTAAAAGCACCTTAGGTTAAAGCAAAATAAAATTGCATACGGGCACACGGTTTAACATCGCATAACTTAATCATGCATACGATTGTAAGTTACTTACCCATTCCTCTGCATGAAGAAAGTGAATACGTCTGACTTCCTGGTTGACAGATACCGCGCAACTAAAACAAACTCCACCCTCCTACTTCACTGTTTATTTATGCTGCATAAATATATCCATAAACGTACCTTGTAAAATATTCTGATCGCAAATGATCACATTAACCGTTTTATTTTCGCTTTGAGAACCTTACAGTCACCAGTGGTTTTCCTACAAACAGTGTAAATAGTTTTTTTTCTGATGATGATTATTAATTTTTATCCGTCTGTGACGGTTTTGGCTAATAAGACGTTGCTAGCTTTTTACACTTTGCGGAAAAGACGGTTACAAAATGATCACTTTTGTATTGATTTATCTTGATTAGTTAATTGTGAATCAGCAAAGAAAATTAACGCTTTTAAACAAGATCATAACTTACGTATTTAAACGTATCGTTTAAAAGAAAGCACAGCAAGACGACTAGTGTTTAGAACCAATCGTAACGGCACATACGTTCTCACGTCACGTGACCCGCGCTCTTAACTGACGTAGATCAGATTAATTGGTTAAAACATCCTATGGCGTCTTTTGAAGTGCGTTTGTGCTTAGTTGACGTTATAAACGCTGTAAAACAGTCTTTCATGGCATTTGTGTGCATGATGGGGAGAAATTCACGTTGGTAAGTTATCTTTTTCGTTTTTATTAGAGCATAAGGTCAAATCAACGAGTATAAACGGGTTTTAGGTTCAAACAGACTTGATTTATGATTTAAACGTATTTTTTTTCTTCTTTTTATGTGTTTTTACACTCAAAGATATGCCACAATATTGGTGGCAAGATCTGCCATTTATTTAGGTTTTGTTGACTTTTATCTAGGGACCATGTCTGTACTGACAGATGTCATACATGTATTTAATACTACAATGAAAAAACGATAACAAATAAGTTTGACTAGTTGAGTCTGTGCCAAAGTCTCAATAAAGCTAATGTGTGTTGTGCCCTGCCATGGGCTTTAAAAGATACTGTACTGTCCAATGGGTTTGAGACACAAATAAGTTATAATTTCTTGCCAGAAATTTTGCATAAAGGCTCTTCGTTATAGCAAACAAGTTTCTGCTAAACATCACCAGACCAGTATTTAGGCTCTTTGTTTTCATTACCTTCAGTTGGTACTTTTTTGTTGATCTTTTTGGTCTCAACTGAATGTTGTAGAGAAGCCCTAATGAAGATTTAGTTTAATTGAAAAAATAAAAAGGATTAAAAAGAGACTTTTAATTTATGGATGAACTGTTCTTTTTAATAATCTGTTATTCTCTCTTAATTTTCTTTTTTCCCCTCTGTAGATTCTCCCTATTTATGCTCTTTTTGAAAGGCCAAATTCTCAATCAAGATGAGTTCAATTCCCGGTTTGCCAAAATTGGGATCCAGTACGACTGTTCAGATCACAAGAGTCAATGTAAACCAGCAATCTGTCTTAGTAGAATTTGGAGGGAGTTTAAATCCTGGGCAAGAGCCCAGGGAAGCGTATCAACTACCTAAAGACATTGAAGTCCCTAGGAAGCTGCAGCATACTTTTGAAGGCAAGCTTAGAGAAGTTTGCTTGGTATATGAAGACAGAACTTGGCACAGAGCAAGGATACTTTCAAAGTCTCAACATGAATACAAGTTGTTCCTAATTGATGATGGTAAATTGCTTTGGGCCTCAAGTGAAATTGTGACAAAATGTCCACGCAACCTTTGCAGCCTAACTCCCAAAGTAGAGCTTTGCATACTGGCCAATGTGTCTCCTCTTTGTCTTGAAAGTGGGTGGTCTTTGGCTGCTTCAAAGTTCATTAGATCTTTGTCTGGGAAAGACCTCTCTGCATATGTTCAGGATGTGATAATGCCATCCAGAATCATCATTCTTGACATTCCAAGCATATCCAAACAAATGTATGAACTTGGATTAGCTAGGAAGATGCCTAATGAAGACTTCAAAAGCCTTGTAATGCATTCACTGAATTTGCCAAGAAGAAACCCGTCCATACAAACTGACCTTGTGACTACAAATGGTCAGCAGGAGCGTGCCAGTGACCCTGACAAGTTGCATCAATACTTGTATCCTGAGTTGATGCCTGGAACAATTGAGATCGTAACTGTGACACAAGTTATTCATCCTTTGAAAATCTTCTGCAAATTGCATGTCTTTTCACAAGAGCTCAATAAATTAAGCGATCGGCTCCATGAATACTATGAAGACTCTTTCTCTGCCCAGATGCCAATGCTACTGTATGACGGCTCTCCATGTGCAACAAAAGGCAGTGATGGCAAGTGGTATCGATCTGTACTTCAGCAGAACAATGTCTCCGATGTTGTCAAGGTCTTTCATGTAGATTATGGAATTGGAGATTTTGTGAAACTTTGCAATATCAGACCTTTATCTCCAAGGTTTTTCAAATTGCCAGTTGTCACCTATGCATGCTCTCTACATGGTATCATTGACAAAGGCATTGGATGGCGGATGGAACAAATAGATTATCTGAAGTCTGTTGTCCTGGATCAAATCCTTGTTGGAAGATTTGAGCATCACGTTGCCAACAAGGGTCTCTATAATGTAACGCTTTATGGAAATGACAGTGTGAATGTGAACGATACCTTTGGCCACAGAGAGCAGTGTTTGTCAAAGACTGAGAAGATTTGTGATGACCAAACTATTGTGACTCTAAACAAAGTGGCACACAAATATGAGCGAAATGTGTCTGTACGTTCTCTTAATTCAACTGCTTTGACCATGTGCTCTGACTCTCTTGAAAGTGTCACTGTAGCAAGACCTTCCAAAACTGGAAAAAACCTACAGCCTGCAGAGGGAGACCGCTCATCAAATGTCAAAGCAGCTTCACCCTTTCAGAATAAAGCATATGTTGGGCATAAAGTGGGCACAAATGAGAAGGTTCGGATAACCTGTGTCCAAAGTGTAAGCCAGTTCTATGGCCATTTTGCAGAAAATACTGATATGGTTAGGAAAATTACTGAAGATATCCAAGCACTTTGCCGCAAACCACCACAAGCAAAGTTTTCTATGTACTCTAAGATGATGTGTCTTGCTAAATACACAGATGGGCTGTGGCACAGAGGAAAAATTGAATCAATGCATCCAAAAATACTTGTCCAATTTGTAGACTATGGTGACTTGGTGGTTTTGGATAAATCTGATATTCTGCCACTTCCTCCGAGAGCTAGTGCAATTGCATCCATTCCCATGCAGGCTGTTCAGTTTGAACTTTTCAATGTAACATTACCTGAGCCATGTGAGCTTAATGAGTGGTTTAAAAACTATGCGACGGACGGCATGTTCTCTGTCGTTGTGAAACAAAATTCTTCAGGCAAACTATCAGTGGAGATGTATGATGAGAAAACAAACCTCAACTCAAAAATTAAAGAGCAGTGGAACCAAAAGTCCAAAAGAAATGTGTCTAACATCAGCAAAGGAATGGAAAAGGGTCGTTTTTTCAGTAAGCCTTCAGAAGGCATGGAGTCTAGAGCTGTGAGACAAAATTTCAGCACTACATCACAAGCACAAGAGAAGGCCTTTAAGGAAGTCCCAAAAGCAGCTGTTCAAGACACATGGGAACAAGACATCCAGACTGTTGCTAGTCACACGAATGGACACCATAGTACAAAGCCTAAAGTTGTACAGCAGCAAAAGTCATGTCATTATCCAAAGCTCTGCGATCTTCCCCCGAAAACCTTGGATGCAGGGTATATTTCAGACATCTATGTTTCGCATTGTAACAGTCCATCTAGTTTCTTCGTACAATTGGCAAGTGATGAAGATGAAATATTTTCCCTTCTCGACAAACTTAACTCTGCTCCGTTAACTGATGCACAAGTTGAACTAGACGTGTTGCGATCAGGTGACCTGGTGGTAGCTGAATATCCTGCTGACGGGGCCTGGTATCGTGCTGTGGTTCAAAACATAAAAAATGGCATGGTTAAAGTGCAGTTTATTGACTTTGGCAATGAGGCAATACTCTTGCCCCTTAAAATAAGAGAACTGGGCCAGCAGTTCCTCAGCACCCCCATGTTCAGTATTCATTGCACACTTCAAGATGGTAGAAGAGGAGAAAGAGATTGGACACAGGAAGAGATAATGACTTTCAAAAAAGCAGCAGGTGAAAATGGTGAGAAGAAAATTCGATGCAAATTCATCCGAGGGGATGCATCTGCTTGGATTGTCAGTTTAGATCTCGAGGAATGGCCTTTGTTTAATGCTTCCCTCAAACCAGGTGCTCAAACCAAATCCCAAATGCACTACAATGAAGATGCCCAGCTTTTAGCCTTCAAGGAACCAGCTGTAACTCGAGGCCAAGTTGTTGACGCCTATGCTTCATCTATCGTTGGACCAAATTATTTCTGGTGCCAGTTCAAAAACTCAGAGAATCTTGAAAAAATCTCCCTGCTTGCACAAGAAATTGGAAACTCTGGTCAAGCAAAACCAATTCAGCCGGGTCGGTTATGCCAGGGACCCTGCCTGGCACTCTTTTCTGACCAGCTGTGGTACCGTGCACAGGTTATCAATACACATTCTAAAACCGTTTCTGTTCTTTTTATAGACTATGGAAATGAGTCTGAAATTGATCTGAACTTTGTTAAATCCCTGCCCGCCAAGCTCCTGGAAAGCCCACCACAAGCATTTCTTTGTCAGTTAGAAGCTTTGGGGTCCGCAGATGGCACTTGGAGCGATGCTGCAGCCGACAAATTCTTTGAGCTTGTGGTGGATGAACCTTTAAAAGTGACTATTCAGAATACAGTAATGTCCTCTGACCTTCTTAACTGTCCTCAGTATAACGTACTTGTTGAATGTAATGGACTTATAGTTAATGATCTTATGAAAGATTACTGTTGTGATCCCAAACCTCAAGTTTGTAGTGAAGTGACAATGGACGCTAAAACAAAATCAACTGCAGGGAAGGACAGTTTTGGAGTAACAAGCTCTGAAACCGTTCCAAAAGATAACGTGGTCAACTCTGGAAGTTTAAATTGTGGGGCATCAAATAATGTGAACCCCGATCTTGACAGCTTTGACCCTAAGATTTCAAAAACCAAAATAGTTGCAGCCGAGACACAAAAGCAAAGTATTACATGCCCAACTTTGACCCCAGTAGCTGGAAACACAATGGCTCCTGAAATATCAGTGCCATGTTTGCCTCAAGCTGTAGATCTTCCTTCACGCATGATAGAACCAGGTAAGGTGTCTGAAGTTTATATTTCGCACATCAACAGCCTGACCAGTTTTTTTGTTCAACTGGTAGAAGATGAGAATACACTATTCTCCCTCACTGACCTACTGAATTCCCATCAGCCATCAGAGAAAGATGAAATTCATGCGTCCAGTGTTCAACAGGGGTGTTTGGTGAAGGCGTTGTTTCCTGAAGATGATTCCTGGTATCGTGCTGTTGTAAAGGACACAACAAAAAATGGCATGATCCAGGTAGAGTTCATAGATTTCGGAAATGAGGCAACTGTTTCTAACCTGCAAATTTACAGACTTGATGAGCAGTTATTGTCTTACCCGAGGTTCAGCATTCACTGCTGCTGCAGTCTGGATGATCCATTCAAGGTGCAGAAGGGAATGAAGGAGCAGATATTACTCTTCAAAAAGATATTTGAATCTGGTGAGAACACACTGTCTTGCAAGTTTATCAAAGATGGCGGCATCACTTGGGAAGTTAAAATGACTCCCTCTGGTTTCTCATCAGATGCAAGTGAGAAATGGGGTAGTTTAGACTTAAATGCATCAGTGGTAGTATCTGAACTTGTGAAGGAGACATTACAGCTCCTCTTAAAGAAACCAGATGTGTCTTTGGGACAGACAGTAGACGCCTTTGCATCATGCATTGTTGGACCAGATTACTTCTGGTGCCAGTTTTCGAACCCTGAAATACTTGACCAAATCACACTTGTTGCCCAAGAATATGGAAACTCCAGTGAGACACAGCCAATTAAGCTGGATGATTTGGATCCTGGAAGCCAGTGCCTGGCTCGTTTCTGTGAGGATCAGATGTGGTATCGTGCGCAGGTTATTAATACGTTTTCAAATGGTCTATCTGTCCTTTTTGTTGACTTTGGAAACGAGTCTGAAACCAGCGAAGGCTCTGTTAAAGCACTGCCTAGTGACTTGCTGGAAAGTCCACCTCAAGCTTTTCTGTGCAGGTTGGACGGGTTTGATTCTTCCAAGGGATCTTGGGACAGTGCAGCTACTGATAACTTCTACGAGCTCTTAGTGGATAAACCTCTGAAACTGACTGTGCAGTGCATCGACAGTACAGCTGATTCTAACAGCCCTCCATATTATGTTAAAGTTGAGTCAACACAATATCTTGTAAATGAGCTCATGACAAAATTTTGGCGCAGTTCGTCACAAAATGATCAGAACTCTTCTGAGGTGATTGAATCATGTGAAAAATCTATTGCATCAACATCCAATCAGCTTGTTTCAGAGGATAAAGCAAGTGTGAGTCTTGCTGTTTCTACAGAGGAAATGCACACAACTGAGTCTCATGGTGCAGAGGAACATGGAGCTAATCAGACTGAATTATTAGAAGTAAAAGATGACTTGCATGGTGTAGCTGAAAACACGGTGGATGATCAGCTTGATGGAGCAGATGTGATGGCTGATGATCCTACAGGGATTAATTTAGATTTAGAAATGCATGAAGTTTGCCATGAATCTGATGGAGTTACTGTTGCATCAGCTGAACAAATGGAAAGTAGAACAAATGTAGGAGATGGAGTATCTGAAAAAGGTTTGCTTGCGTTTCTGTACCAGATTATTCTCCATACAAATATTTATTTTTAAGACTTGATGATTCAGCACAGGTGTATTTTGCTTGAATTTACCATGCTTATTTATCTATTTTATTTATTTTTCAGAGGACAACCCATCAACGGCAAACAGAAGAACAGCTTGGGTAGCTGGTTTAGAAAATCCAATATTACCCCTGGTATTTGCTGCCTTTTTCTTTTTTCTTTGGTATGTGGGTTTTCAACAAGTAATCTTTTAATTAATAACTGCATTTCTTTATTTTGTAGGTTTGCACTGAAGATTCATGTGACTCTAAGTGCATCTTCAAATGAACAGAATTTTAAACTTTATTTATTGTAAAAAGGTGTAATTAGTTTTCATGGGGAGAATTAATGTAAACTGACAAATATTGTTTCAAACAGTCAGCCTTTGATAGATTAGAGATTTTATTTGCAGTGCTTGTCTTGTTTCTCGTCATTTTAAAAGCTTCTCTGATTGCATCGTTCGCTTTTGTTGATAACCCAGTTTTTCTGTGTAGATGCTAAGATAATATTAGTAATAATTCTTTCCTGGATCCTTTTTTCGTTATTTATACACAAGTTATTGTAAATTAAAATGATGATATTTCAGAAAGTGCAAGCACTTGAGACAACAGTCCTGCTGTTCCTTCACTTTGAAGTGTGTGGTGGAATTTTTTTCTCCTTATTGTGCAATAGTGTGTAGTCATTTTGATGTGTTTGAATTATTGTTTATTGGAATAAAACCAGTTCATAGAATTGGATTTGTTGCTGTGTGGTTGATTTTGAGAATATTTGAAGGTGAAAATAGCTAAAAAAAAAAAAATAGCTTAATTGTCATTTTTCCCCAACACTGATATTTGTAAACGGCTAAAAATTTAATTTGTGTATCCACAATTGAGTTGTTTTCCTAAGATAGTGTTCTAATGCATGTAATTGGCTGGGTTTCGATAAATGCACCATAGTAAGTTGACTAAATGTGTAATTGTGAGACTACTTAAGCGAATCACCTGAATATATA
>JAUMHG010000018.1:454168-469591 GCA_032359395.1 Enteromius anoplus | reverse complement strand
GAAGTGGGTCATTTTTTGAACAATTAGCACCACTAAAAATATTTTAGTTTTGCCCCAAAAGTTGTCCCAAACCTTTCTATTTCCAAACTCACCAATTTAACTTAGTTAAAAGAATATATAAAAAATCACACTCTTTGCCTTTGAAATGCTGTCTGCAACTTTCAGACATAGAATTAGTAAAAAGTTAAACAAAACTTACGATTAATGATGGGAATCGACAAATTCTGAGATCTGTATGCGTTCATTGGGGATCTGATGTTTCTGAATATACAAGTTACATTCTCTGTCTCTTCCCCATATGCACAATTTATTTTTGTTTCATATCTATAAGTTATAAACTTCACCGTATTTTCTAGAAAAGGCATTAAATAGAAAATTGTTTATCACCAAGTGTGTAAAAAACAAAGATATTTATTTTTCCATCACATTATTTATGGTGGTTATGTTTACAATGAGAGAGCAAAAAGTGGTAATGAGATATGCTTACCCTGTGTAATCTCCTCTGAGGAAGTAATGGAAGTTTTCCATGTAACATTGTAATTTTCGCCGTCATCGAAAATTTTACACTCAATCTTAACGCTCGGCCTTTCATTTTTGTCTTTACAATAAGGAAATTGGGGTGTGCTCGTAATCTGTATTTCTGGCAGCAGTGCTATGTCCAACTCTGTACTTGCTGTGTGTTGGATGGACTCTTTTATGTACACGCATTTTATTATTCCTTTAGATAGATAAATAGATAGATGAGCTAAAATTTGCAAACTTGTATTACATTTTATTAAATATTTAAACATGAATAAAAATACATTTAAAGTCTTGCAATCATTTTAATCATGTATGTTTGCAGAAACATACCTTTCCAGCTTCCTGAAATATCCTTTAGTTCAACAGCGTCTTTGACAGTGCCATACTTCAAGGTGGCCTCTTTTCCTGTTGTGATCTGGGTTGTTTTATTCTTCAGATCTGTTAAGAACCAGGTCACATTTCTCAGCTCTCTTGGGGGAGTACAATTCACATTTGCAGAGGAGCCGATATCAATCACGTTTACATCA
The DNA here is from genome assembly GCA_032359395.1 of Enteromius anoplus. Taxonomy (NCBI): domain Eukaryota; kingdom Metazoa; phylum Chordata; class Actinopteri; order Cypriniformes; family Cyprinidae; genus Enteromius; species Enteromius anoplus. The sequence continues at coordinate 468,542 of JAUMHG010000018.1, read as the reverse complement.
ACATCAATATCGACGAGGCCTTTGGAGAAAATAAAAGTGTGATTGTGCAATAAGCCTTTCTTTATTACATAACATCACAAGTGTGGAGTATTTTCATTAATAAAGTTAAAGAAATAGTTAATCCAATAAATGAATAAAGACCAAGTTACCTGTTGTTTTCAGTTTAGAACTAGGCAGATTGGCGCTTACGCTCTCCAAATTATTAACCGTAACTGAACTCATTATTATCACTGTATAATCTACCATCACGCTGCCAGACCTTTAAATCAAATAGGAAACGTTACATTTCCTTATGTGTTTGATGTGTATAAAAAACAGTAAATCACCAGAAGTGCTTGTTATCATGATTACCTGTAACCGTTGATAATCAGAGAATCAAAGTAGTTCAGTTTGCTGTATGTTTCTGTAAGCTAAAAGAAATTGAAATATACCGATAAGTTATATGCAAACAGGGCAATAAAGTTATTTAAACCAACAATACAGTGACAGTTTTTAGGGATTTCAGGATGACATTATGGTGCCTGCATATTTTACACTTCATATACTGTGTTTTCCTTCTGCCTACGGAAAGCGTATTTTTATTTTTTTATGTTGGTGGCTAGTAACGGCTAGAGAGACTGAACACAATAGTGCAGTGATAAATGAATTAAACAACATTAAAATTAAAATATGAAAACATTTGTTTTAACTATGCAAATGTATAATCTTTAATTAATGATGAGTCATGTAAATGCAATCAATTAATGTTGAATGGTTTTAGAAAAAAAATTATTTTCAGCAGTACATACCCATTCAGTAATGTTCTTCTCACAATCTATGTAGGCTTGGTCATTCTTTTTACTTGATTCAAATAAAATTGTGCAAGGTTTATCATATGCAGATGATCCGTTGATGCTTACTGAAAAAAATTAAATTTCATTAATTATGTATGTATGTATTTTTCATCAGTAAATCCTGTGCCCATATTATACCTTTAGTTTTAGGCAGACACACAGCAATTTCATTAACATTTAGTGTGCATGTATTATTCCAGCAGGCGGAATGTTTGCACACGTCCTCACTTAATGTGTAGTTCTCCTCACATGAACAGTTCTTCTGCTTATCATTAAATTTGCAATCTGCAAACAAGCACATTATAGTTTATTATTAGTAGTATTATTTTTATTATTATTATTTGAATAATTAATTATAGACTTATCAGAAATGTAGCAACTGCCCATATATATATATGTGTTGTTGTTGTTTTTTTAACTGTTATTTCATATGTTTGGGGTAGTTGTTATGCAGTGCATTTTCATGTCCCCATCATTTATTGGCTACTTGAATACTGATACTTGAATTTTGAATATAAATTATTATATTTTAAATGCATCCTTAAAATTACAGCAAGCAAATTAATTCTTAAACTTTCTAATGCTCAACAGGGTGGGGCCAATTTTTATGTACTTTAATTAATGTGTTAATGAAGTCTCAGTACAGGTTTCATTTTGAATGACACTTTGCATTGCATTGTGCCGTGTTTGGGGTTAAAGGAATGTCCATTCAGTAAATTTTATTATTATTTTGTTTTTAAAGTGCAAAAGATGTTGGAGTGTAATTTCAAGCATTGTATGTTTGTTTACCTGTTGTGATGTTGATGTTTGGTACAATTGCATTATATATGTCTAAGTCTGTTTGCTCTCTCAGAAGCGCAATGATGTTGTTATACACCGATGACTCGATTTCAAGCTCCAGCCAGTACACCTGAGTGGAATTTTCTGGAATATTGCATTGTGACAGTATTCAGTCCAACATGTAGATGATTAAACTAAAAATACACATTTATTCCATACACTATCACTAATTGTGAACGGAAATAAAATCTGTACATATTACCTGCCACAGCAACCTATCAAACAAAAGTGTTGAAGAGTTAATGTCAAATGTAATTCTGTGTATATAACCCAAAAACCTTTATAATAATTCAGTATTTTCCCACCTTAAAAAACAATCCCAGAAAAAGGAGAACGATGCCCTTCGTCAATTTCATTTTTGCACCATCCGTTTCTGGTGTATGGAACAGAGAGCAGGCATTCATATGAATATGTGCATATGTTTTACTTGAGTGGCATCAACAATGCAATTTACATCTGTGAATCTGCAACACGTGATGCACCGTATGGAGACATTAAACACAAAAATAAATACAAAGATTAAAACTTTTCCTAATTTTGTGGGTTCAAGTATGGGTTACCATACCTGGTCACAAGTCACTTCACATCTACTGGTCAAAGGTTAAGATTTTTCTTTTCTTTTTTGTTGTGGTCACCAAGGCTGCATTTATTGATAAAAATATTTTTGTAATAACTTTGTGTTAAAGTTGTAATAAATATAACTTAATATATTTTAAAATGTAACTTATTTTTGTGATGTAAAGCTGACTTTTCTGCATTAATTGTCATGATGCTTTAGAAATCATTCTAATATGTTAATTTGCTGCTCAGTTATTATTATAATCAGTGTTGAAAACAGTTGTGTTGCACTGTAAGCGTTCTCTTCTTCTTGTAGTAGTTATTAATATTCAGGACCAGTAATAATCGATAACAACTGAGCAGCAGATCAGCATATTAGAATAATTCCCTGAAGGATCATGTGACACTGCAACATGCATCATGTGAAGCAACAATGCTGATAATTTAGAGTTAATTACATTACAAAATTAAAGGAACAGTTCACCCAAAAAATGACAATTCTTTTAATCTCTATGAATTTCTTTTTGATTTTGAAGATATTTTAAAGAAGGTTTGTAACCACACAGTTTTGGGTAACCATTGACTTCTGTAGTAGAAAAAAATCTAAATAAAAAATACTATTGAAGTCAATAGTGACCCAAAACTGTCTGGTTACAAACTTTCTTGAAAATATCTTCCTTTGTGTTCGGCAGAACAAAGTCATTCAGATCTGAAACAACTCAAGGGTGATGACAGAATTCTTGGATGAACTGTTCAAGGATTGTTTTCATTCTTTCATTTCTGTTGCTGTTGTATTCCCCAATAGGATAATAAAAGCTACTACTATTATTTTCATTTCTAGTAATACTTCACAAGTACTGTTTGTAATGTATTTAGTGACCAAACAAATTCTTAAGATAAGCATAAGAAAATATACAGATAGTGAACAATAGCCTCTGTCATTGCTCACAGAAAACATCATGTCCAGGTAATTATAGCTTATAAGAGGAACACTGAGTAGAATCTATTAAACGTGTTCACGTACCTCTCTGACGTCTCAGTCCTGTCGGCCGTATTGTGCCGTGGATTCAGGGCGCAATTTTAATTCTGCATTCACTTTCATAAAAAGCTTCAAGAGGCCGAACAGACAAGGTAAGAGAACGGTATGATAACCTGCTCAAAGAATATTCCCAATAGCCATCCTGATTTGCATTATTCAGGTCACATGACTCAAAATATAGGCAGCTGCAAATGATATCACAGTTCCATAAATCCATAAGTCCATTTATCAAAAGAATTTTTGATGTTTCTTTAAAAGGACACCGTAGTTAGGTTGTTATTTTTTCATAAATCCGATACACTGGGAAAATGCTGTAGGATTTACTTTTCATTCACCAAAAATAAAATTCAATGTAAATTTCACAAAGTATTGTAAAGAAGAAGCAAGTAACACTGAGGTAAACATGAAACTGTGTGTGCGTGTCCTTAAATCAGTCCTGTAGATTGTTACTAAGCACCAAATGGTGAAGAAATACCACTGATGCGCATTTAGCCAAATCTAGACTCCAAAATGTGACAGAGACTTAAGGGTGTTTGACTTTTTGTCACAAAAGCAGCAAACACCATGCACCATTTTATTCCTAAGTTATTACTTATCAGGGTGCACCATCAAAGACGTTTTGATCATTTGCGTCATCTGATTTGTTAGAATGTAAATATGTAGTTAGTAAATGCCCATTTCTGTATTTTAAAACCCACAAATGACTGCTTGTCTCGCGCCTCTTATACAACCTTCTTGATTTGCATTTATTTTGCTTACAAGAAACATGTGCCCCTCATTATAAACCTTATCTGCTCTAACTCGTCAAACTTTATTACAGCTTTTGTTTTCTAACATGCTTCAGTTCCTTGCCTACAATGCACAGTTGAGGAAGTGAAAGTGTAGCCATATCCAATCTTTTATTCTCCTTATACTAGTCATCAAATCTTTTCCAGCGCATCTTCATTTTCATGCAGTATGTACAGTAGACGCATTTGATCTCAAGAATTAACGCAGAATATTTTTGTTGTTGTTGATGGAGAGAAACATTATGTCCAAAGTCTAAACTGCATTATGGCCAAAGGAAAAAAAATGCATTGAAAACCATAGAAGTTTAAGAATATCCGTCCCCCACATGCTAGTTTGAATATCAGTAAAATCGGTTGTTTTTGGGAATCAGGCCTCAAGGAAACAGACCCTTTCAACAGCAGGCTCATTCATTTACAATGTATAAACAAAAGTACCTACAGTCGCTGGTCACAAAAATACCCAAAATAGCATAACTGTATTTGCATTTTAATTTGCATGGCCTTATGATTTTTATAAAATGACATCTACTTTACTGACTTTTGCTTTTCTGTGAAGTTGTATGATAAAGTGAATATTTCAGCAATTGTACATCATTGTTCATGAATTTCTGATGTTGGGTATTGGTCACACGACATGCAAACGCTTTGTCTTATGTGCAGTATTTTTATTATTTAGCCTTTCATCAATATGAGCGTCACACAATATTTTTAGAAACACTGGTTTAAAGGAATAGTTCACCCAAAAATTAAAAATGGAAAAACCGAAGACATGTTTCTTTATGTGAAATAGTTTTTAGAAAATAGTTTTTGCGTCACACCACTTGCTCAGCAGTGGATCTTCTGCAGTGAATGAGTGCCGTCAGAACAAGAGTCCAAACAGCCATGAATCCCAGAGTTGTATTTTAGCCAAAAGCAATGCTTTGTTATTAAAAATATTTTAGTGAATTATTTTCTACAAACGTCATCTTCTGGCTTCATATCATGTTAACTGATGGACTGGAGTGGTGTGGATTATTGTAATGTTTTTATCAGCTTTCATTCTGACGACACTCATTCACTGCAGAGGATTGCTGAGCAAGTGATGCTTTGCTACATTTAAATTCTAACTTCAAATATGAATTTCCAGTAAGCTTGTTCATGCAAACATTAACATCTGTTTTACAATGCAAATCTATCATGAAGTCATGAAGCGCAACAAAATCTAATCTGAATGCAGGGTATTCTGTTTGATGTTTTATCATCAGTATCTTTGACTATATTGGAAATTTCTAACGAAGGAAAGATTGTTTCTACACATATTAATCACTGTAGTTACTATACATAAATGCAAGCTGCATAAATTTTTTTTTAATTACATATTAATAAAAACCAGAGAGGTTGAACTGTAAAGGCTTTTACTTTATATCTGGTTGCTATAAGTTACAAGAGCACATACTCAAGTCAGTATCATATTCTCCTCTCTACAGATTGATAAACAGGTGTCCTTACTGGACCAGAAAGCTCTGCTGAAAGCTTCATTTAGCCGAAGCTTCCTCAGGCTACACTGTAATGCCATTCAACGGTCTTTTGACGGTCGACTCACCATATTTCAGTTAAAGAACTGACATTTAGCCAAGATATAGCTCTCCGAAATGTCAGCATGACATTTGTCTGTCGAAGCTGAGCACCTGACCATACAACCTAAAATCATCTCACCCAACCTGCTTTAATAAAGCACAGCATTAGCCTGCTATATTCCCCTAAAACCTGTGTTTGGTATTTTCATTGTCATTTTGGTATTGTGGACATTTAGCGCTTTTGTGTATTTTGCGCGTTGGCGACATCTGCTGGACAAATATAGGAATAAACAAATTCCTCTTCAATACAGACTTTTGAGGATTTAAAAAAAAAATACATATTTAATTCACATATAACACGAATAAAAAAGATCTTACGCACATCACTTATTTTATTAATAAATATCTTTATTTATTTATTTTACTTTTGCTAGAAAATAAAGCATTAGCTTATTCGCATAGTGTTAATAATAATTAAGCACTTTCATTACAATACTAAGTACACTGAAAATCACTGTTACTTTAGTGTTGTTTATTCAAATTCTTATAATATCTTAACGCAAAAGTTATTGTTTCTATTTTTATCTTGGAGTGAAATATGATTTGTGAGATTCGCCCAGAGAGCCACAGCACATTATGCACAAATGCTTTTATTAGAAAAACTGATTTGCTGAACAGTCTCGTTGTCGTTTGGATCTGTACTTTACATCATACATTAACATTTTAGTGCATGTTGTAAAAAAAGTTTTCTTTGGTTTTATGTACAGCAGCTACTCATACAAAACAATACAAATGTGACAGAAATATACAGTCTATTACAAAAATGTACACCTAGGCAAAATAATTACAGACATTCATCTCTGTAATTAGAATTACTGACATCATCAATAATATACAGTACATCATATGTACAATACTCAGTGTTTTTGCTATACGGAGGTCTCGCTCTCCAGGTGAGACACAGGATCTGATGAGAGAAAAGTTTCTGTCTCTTCCTCAGTCCCAGCATCCGGCTTTACGTTTCCATTCATTTCTTTATGACCATCGATCTGCTAGAAGCAGGTTTACTACAGTAAAATCAGCCAAAGCAACAATGTATTTACTGTAAAACCACAGGACCGTCTTACCGTGTGCTCAGGAGGAGCTGTACAGCAAGTGCTCGGCTTCACCACCTTATGCAGTAGGGACCGTACCGTTTCCATCACAGGATACACTGTGCCAGAGGCCACATCGTCTGCCTTCGTTGGGCCTCAAAATAAATAGGTTAGGGGAAAAAAAAGATAAAAATTATAAAATCTTTGATAAAATAAAAGCTTGTTTCCACCACATAATAAGAAACTAAAAAAATAAAAGATGTAATCTTATACACAATGTGTAAAATCTCACAATTCTGGAAATTCAGTTTTTGTTCTGAGATTTGTGTGATATTTTTATTTTTTACAAAAATTTTAATTATTTTTTTACAGTTTTATTCTGTGGCAGAAACAAGTTTGTTTTAGCAATATTTATACACTCTTATAATATTTATTAACATTTTTAATAGTTTTTTTTTCTTAAAAAAAAAGAAAATGTAATTTTTTAAATGTATTTTTTTAAGCTTTTTATTTTTTATGACTCAATGTTAATTTTAACATTAACATCAATTAAATATTTTAAATTAAACACTAATGAACTAACATGAACGAACACTGAACAACAATATTTTTATTGCATTAATTAAGATTAATAAATGAGTAAAATATATTTTGTTAACTGTTAATTAACATTAATCTGCTGATGTTAACAAATGGAACCATATTACTGTATACAATTTTACCTGCTTTATTTTAATTAAGACATTTAAGAATTAAGAAATACCTTAAACTGGGCATCATACACTACCAGACTTTAAAAGTTGTTCCGATCACAACAAATGAAAACAAATGGCTTCTAAAATCGGCTGAAAATATCAAACATGTTGGATATCCTCAGACTGGATAGAATCAATGTGTGAAGCTAATAAGACCATAATACACTAGCTGTCAGCTTTCATCTGCGGACTGGCTCAGTTTAAAGTCAATGTTTCTTACCAGTCACGAAGCTGATAATGAGTCCGATGAGCACCACTGTGGAGGAGTTGAGGGCGCTATACCACATGTACGACAGAGAATACAACCCATTCAGGCCTACAGGTCTTCTGGAAGATGAGAAAAGCATTTAATTCTTTCCCTAGTCATATACATTACAGTGCATGCTGGTCCTGAACTACAAGTCACCTGGCAGCATCTATAACAGCAGGCATGGCTGTGATGTTTTCAGAGGGGGCAGGTGCGAAGCTAGTAGAGTTAAGTGGAAACACTTGTACAGAACTGGGCATGTGAGACAGAAAGCCACCAATGCCAACCCAGAAAGCCACGACTAATCCTGCAGCAAGTCCTAATACAGCCCCCTGAATAAAAGAGAAACAACTTACTTATTCATGTGGCTGGACTTACAGGTGGACTGATGGACAGAAGGAAGGAACTTACGATGCTATTTGCACATGGGAAAAAGATGCCGAGACAGAACAGACCGAGCAGCGGCCCACCAAACATCCCGAAGATACTGAGAGCTGCCTAAAATAGAAACACACGACTCTCTTAGACATTCAGTTTATAAAAGGGAGTTCCATAAATGCATAGTCCACTCAAACATTTACTGAGTATGTAATTTCCTTCAGGCCATCTAAGAACAGATTTGGAGAAATTTAACATTACATAAAAACATCACAAGTTCTTCAAGGAACCATCAATGGCAATAAATAACTTTTATTTTTAATCTGATTTAACACATGATTTATTTTGATTTGGTAACACAGGCTGTTATATTCATTCATCACTGCTTATAAAAGCATGCACGTTTACCTGAAGAACTGAACTGTTCATCAAGTGCACGACATAAGCCATAGCCAGACATATAATCCCATACGACAGAGCTGGATGAGGAACATACAATAATCATGCATTATAAACATGCTCACTGAAAGCTTCATTTGATCTCCTTGAGTGAAGGGAAAATCAGCTTGTAATCATTGTGCATCAGCGGAGAGACTGAAATCATTTCAAATGAAGAGATGTCTCACCCAGCATCTTTGACAGCAGAGTGGCTCTGGCCTCCGTCATTGAGTAATGGGGTTTGATCAGATCCACCATAGTCACTGTGGCTAATGAGTTAAAAGCTGAGGATATTGTACTGTGAATGAGAAGGAGAGCATCTTATTTTTGGATACAAATAAGTATATTTCCATATTTTGTTGCATGCTTATGTGCCGACTACTGTCTGTATGTCTTCTCGAATATGTTTATTTATAAATACAAAAATAAAGCAGTTTTGCATAAACATTCAAAATGGTTCAGTAAGGTTTATTTTATTTCACCTTTATTCTGTAAGGGTGCAATAAATGATCAAAAGCAAAAGTAAAGGCATGTTTAAAGTTACAAAAGATTTCTAAGTGTTGTTCTTTTGAGCTTTAATACATAAAAAAAAGGTTTAAATATGAAGTAGTGAAGTAGCACAACTGTTTTTTGAACATCTATATAAAATTGGAGACGTTTCGTAAGGAACATATAATTATCAGAAATGTTTCATGAGCAAGATCAGCATATTACAATGATTCCTGAAGGACCATGTGACTAGTTATAACAGTTGTTTTAAATGATAACTTTTGCAATATTATTGATTTAATAAATTCAGCCTTATTAAGCAGAAAAGACTACTTTCAAAAGCATTAAAATGTTAACCATTATTCATTTATTTACTATACATATATATATATATATATATATATATATATTATATGTGTGTAAAAATAAAATAAAACACAAAAAAATTAAAATAAAATAAAAAATAATATATATCTGAAAGAAAAAGGAAGAACAGACAAAGGATAAAAATAGAACAGAAACATTGCATGCAAAATAAATCTTACTGAAACATGATCTGTGAAATATGATCACTTATCATGTTACCTGAGAGATGCACTGAACAAACATGCCACAAACAATCCAGGAAGTCCAGGGAAGTTTTGTAACATGTCCATGACAAAATACAGCACCATCTGTAAAGACAAAACACATCATACAAATTTATGTCAAGAAGCCCCAAATTACAGAATTATAAATGCAGTCGCATGACTGTTGTTCAATGCTGCTGACCTGATCTTTGGACTGGGAAAACTGTTGTTCTAAAGGGCTGTTGTTACCGTAGCAGGCGTACATGACCAGACCCATCAGACAACTGAGCATTAAAGCCACCTGAAGACAGGGAAACACCATATAGCAGGACCTGCACGAGAAAACATGACGTTTAGTGACCCATACGTTCATCTGAGACCCTTAGGTGTGTGCACATGAGAAAAATGAGTGCTTACATGACAGCTTCTTTCTCTGTACGAGAACTGAGATACCTCTGAACCTGAGCCTGGTTCACTCCATACAGAGACAGCATCAGAAACACTCCTCCAACACCTAACGTCCAGAACGTGTGTCTCACCGTTGGGTCTGGATTCAGGCTGGACAGGCACAGGCAGTCGATATGAGAAATTACTGTACGTATTAATATCAATAGTATTCTGTGGCACTAACAAAATGGGACACGATACATGCCTACTCTGTAAATAGTGACAAAGGAAAACAGTGTAACATCACATTTGTTTCATTCTATTGACAGTACCAGTTTTAACAATTATCCTCTTTGGAAAAATATTTATTTTGAAACACAACTACTATTTAACTCTGGACCTTTTTCTCTCGCAATATAAATGGACTTTATGCATGTAAATAAACAGCTGCCTAACCCTAAAAAGGATTCATGGAGTCACCTGGTGGATAAATATACTGCCTACTAGCTTCCATGCCATTTAAACCATTTAAAGCATACTGTACATACTCAATCCCAGAGATCCGTCCACCATCTCTGACTTTCACCCAGGCATCAGAAAGCCCGCCAGCCTGATAAATGCCAACAATGATGACAGCCAGCTGACCAATAAACATCACTACTGTCTGGAAAACATCGGTCCAGACCACTGCCTTCAGCCCACCCTACCAAGAGAACAACATGCAAAAGAATGACTTCTTTAAAACCATGAAAACCAGTCAATATGAAATGTTATTTAAACTTGTAAAATCTGACATAGGAAAAAACAGCCCTATGTTTTTAACAAGCATTTAGGGGATTGTGTCCAACAGGTGTCTCAGTACAAATATGATTATGTTGATCATTTAGAAGCCTTACTAATTTGCATATAGGGTTAATGGTTAACATCAGATGTTGTCATCCAAAAATAAATGTTTAAGATGCAAAGCAAGCTGATGAAAGACAAATATTTAGTATCATTCACAATAAAACCAGAGGCATGTAACCTGTACAGAAAGAAACTGTACAGGGTTAACAACTCAAAATCATCTTACCAGTGCCGTATAAAGAGTGCACACTAACCCAGTCGCCAATACTGCTCCCCATAAATGAAAACCAGTAACTAGAGACAGATGTGTGTCATTACTTACAACAGACAGTCATATTTATGTTCGTGCATTAACATGTTAATTATGACTATATGTATTCGTAACATTACCTGCATTCAATGCAAGAGCAGGTGTATAGATGCCAACACCCATATAAATGACCTGCAAAAGGGAACCACACGATAACTCTCTCCATGCAAGGCATTAAACATGCAAACTTTGTTTTACAACAGACACCCAGGAACTTACCATCTGAAAAATAAACGTAACAGTGCCACATATTCGGACGGCTTTACAGAAGCGCAGCTCCAAATACTGAATGAGAAGGAGCATGATTAATACAGGCTTCAGTGGCAAAAGAAAAGTGCAAAACGTGTTGTGTTTGGTTGCCAGGATGTTGCTACATTATTACAAAAGTAGAAGAATTTTTGCAGTGATGCCATAGAAGAAACATTTTTGTTCCTCAAAGAACCGTTAAGTGCACATTCCTTAAAGGAACATGTCACTCCAAAAAACATTTGCTGAACATTTACTCACTCTCAGGCCAACCGAGATGTAGATATGTTTGTTTCTTCATCAGATTTAAAGAAAGCAGCACTACATCACTTGCTCACCTCTTTAGTCCAATCAGCTGATAAAAACAGTACAATAATTCACAAATAATCCACACCACTTCAATCCATCAGATAATGTCTTGTGAAGTGAAAAACTATGCGTTTATAAGAAACAAATCTAGCATTATTTAAGGCATTTTAACTTTAAATCATCACTTCTGGTCAAAATAAAGTTCAATATTCATAATGACGCTTCCTCTTATGCTCTTTTATATTAAAATCCATCCTCATATCGGTTTAGAACTGCTTTAGAGTGCTTTCTCCTGTAGTCAGTTGTGCATGATCTGTGCACTGACTCAGACAAGATGACTTTTCAGTGGAGAAAGTAATATTACGGACAGCGCACTCGCATTTTAGCCAAAACCAGCAGTTGGAGATTAAAAATGTCTTGACGGAATTGTTTCTTACAAATCACACAACTTTTTACTTGACAAGTTGTTACTTTGTGAATTATTGTGCTGTTTTTATCTGCTCATTTTAATCTGGCCCGAGGGTGACTACGTTTCCTGCACATTTTCATTTTCAGGTGAATGTCAATAAAGAACCTTTTTATTTCGCAATTCGAAAGGATGTTTACCTGGTAAACACTGGTGAGATGAAGCCTGTAGAACACAGGAATGAAAATGTGTGCCGGTATCAGGAGACCCAGAATATAAGAGCAGCCGATAAACCAGTACTGTGTGCCGTTGGCGTAAATCTCAGCCGGGGTGCCAATGATAGCCACAGCTGACTGGAAGGTGGCCATGAGAGACAGAGAGAGGGGCAGGCACTTCATACTCCTGTCTGCGTACATGAACTCTTGCGTAGTGCTCTGGCGTCCTCCTGTGAAGGCGTAGTACAGCCCGATGGCCATGGAGGCCGCCAACAGCAATGCAAATATCACATAGTCAATAATGGTGAAGTACTTGTGCCCTCCTGCGGGATCCATAGCGAGACTGCAGGCGTGATATTAAAGTCTCAGCTGCGTGATCAGGACAAAGGTCAAAGCCATTGATCTGCAAATCTGATGACGACCTGAAACATGTCACAATCGATTTAAGATAATGCACTTAGTCAATAAGGTTACGATTTCATGTTAGGCAGTGTAAGAGCCAGTTATGCAAATTCATTTGTAATGATAATTTAGTTAAAAAGGGTTAAAACATGGTGAATATTGATATTAAAATGTAATAAGAATTCATAATAATTGTACTTTCTAAAATGCATAGTGTAATAATTAATACAATTTAAAGAACTTTATTTGGTATATTTGGCTTCCTGCAGTAATACGTCATGATGTCATTAGTTTGTACGTTTAAGTCAGATTGCAGCTATAGACGTTGGAAGCAACACAGTTTTTTGACCGAGCTATATCGAGTCTATTGTACCTTTGTATTTTTTGTTTGCATTTTGTTTAGTAAACTCTTATAAAAGGAAGATTCGGTCTTACTCGCGTTTTTTACAAATACTGGTTGTTGGACTAGCTGCAAAAGTGGTATAAGAACGTGCACAAAAGATATGCCACTACATTTAGTCAAAAAACTCGCTAAAAAATATTCAATGGAATCTCGCTGGATTGCTTGATAACACGGCTCAACGAACAAATAAGTCACGAAAAGAAGTAAGAGTGAAACTGGAAATTCACTGCATCATCCTCCAGGAAAAGGTATTGGAAAATACTCTTTATTTTGAGCATTGTGAGGAAAAGACGTATATGGATGCATGAAGATTTCCCGCGTTTGGAGAAAACGAAAGTAATAAGAATGTCAGCGCTCTGAATCTCTGATCCGGTTAAAAATTCACGTGAGTGGCAAGAGTGAATTCGGTCGATGTGGAGTTGTGTTATTATAGAAAAGTTGGTGCTCGGTTCTTTAAGAAAGACGAAAGTGAAGAAGGTGCTCTAAACTCTGTATACGCTACGTGACTGTTAACTCCGCGATAAGTGCGATGGCTGATGGAGAGGAAAATAGGTGTGGCGAGGATGGAGTGAGGCAAGGAAGATCACGTAAATTAACTGAGAAGGGTTTAGAGGAGAGATTGCAAAGGCTCATAGCAAAAAGGAAACAAACTTTGCGAGCTCTAACAGGACAAATGACGGAGATAGAGACATTGAGAGGGGATATTCAAAATGTACAAGAAGTGAAAGATATGTTGGAAAGTGAGTTTGAGCAGTCTCTAAAAGAGTTCATTAGGCTTAACGAAGAAGTTGGCAATTTGTGGACTGAAGATGAAAAAATGTTTGACCATATTGATTGGTTTGAGCCAAAAATGGCACTATTTAAAGACTTCATGAGAACAACTAAAAGATGGGTTGCAGAAGTGAAAGAGTGCATGGAAAAGGAAACAGAGCAGCCAGAAGAACCTGATGGGCTAAGTGAACATCAAGAGGCTGTTTTACCAAGTGACAGTATTTCCCAGATAGGAGCCATCAGTGTTGCAAAAGCTCAATCATGTGGATCTCGTGTAAGTCGTGCATCAAGCACTACATGTTTGTCATCCACACGTGCAAGACAAGAAGCAGAACATGCTGCTCTGCTGGAGCGTGCAGCATCACTGAAGAAAAAGCGAGAGCTTGAATTTGAGGTGGCAAGAATTAAGCAGCAGTTTGAGTTAGAAACAGCAAGAATTAAGGTTCAAAAGGAAGAATTAGAGATTGAGACTGCACTAGCTGAAAGCCAAGCAAA
>JAUMHG010000018.1:415664-454068 GCA_032359395.1 Enteromius anoplus | reverse complement strand
AGCTATAGACGTTGGAAGCAACACAGTTTTTTGACCGAGCTATATCGAGTCTATTGTACCTTTGTATTTTTTGTTTGAATTTTGTTTAGTAAACTCTTATAAAGGAAGATTCGGTCTTACTCGCGTTTTTTACAAATACTGGTTGTGGGACTAGCTGCAAAAGTGGTATAAGAACGTGCACAAAAGATATGCCACTACAGGCAGGTATGTTCAAATTGAACTTATGAAATGGATAGTCCCGGTCCATGATTCTGATTGGTTTAGCCGTGTTGTAAAGTACTCTATAAACATACACCTTTGTTTATGTCTCTGTGTTGCTTGGCAACCACTGTGTTCCAAACACAACCGTTTCTAAGGGACTACATTGTTTGGCGGAAGACTAATGTTTTTATTAATATCATTACACCTTATTAGCTCAGTTTTATTTTGTGAAACATTACTACGTATACAGAATAACCATATTTTAAAAGCAGTAAGCCCCATGAAGCGCGCCTAAGTTATTCTTGAGGCTTATTGCTTCATTAAAATTCACTCTATCAATCTTCTGAGTGCATGTTATCTTACTGTGAATGACTGATACTTTAATTTGACATTTTTAATCAAAATGCGACTGATCCTCCAGCGAAGGATCATTGTTATCCATTTATCCAATCACTTAGTTTGCTTAAAACTCGCCAGTTTACGTTGAGATCTGCCTCCATTTTTTAGTGCCACGCCCACTTATCAACAACCAATCAACACTCTTTGACCGAAAAATGTTTCCTTACAACATTTTTTCTTTTCGAATAATTTTGTAATACATATAATTACTAAATTGTTTAGATTTTATGCATTTTTTTATATATATATTATTATATTATTATAATGATCACGCCGATTATTATGTAATTAATTTATTCTATTAATTACATTTTTACTTTCAGGAAGCAACTTGCTCTAAAGTTGTACAAAAATAAGCTATAGTAACCATTCAGCATCATTGTGATATTGGCGTCTATTTTTTTCTGTAGGGCTCTAATGGGTTAATCAGGGATGGTGAATGATAAACTACAGGGTTAACAGTTTCTGGCAGTAGTTGTGACTAAGTTACTTTGCAGAGACGCCACTTGCTTGTGGTTTCAACTTTGCCCCAAAATGCATGGCCCAGAAACATAATTCATGTGAAGCATTAAATATATTTGTATTTGCTAACTCATCTACCAAGTTAACTCTAAACTAGTTGTCTATGCTATTTCACTTCCTTGTTATTGTGGGTTAGGTGGCGGACGCATGCTCTGTTTCTCAGTGTTCATACAGCGTACAGTGTCTCTCATCATCAAAAGCGCATGCAGTGCGTGAAGTGTTTGCTCGACATGCAGGTGCTCTTACCTATCAATCAGACCAGCTGGAGCTCCGCACACTTCATGTGTGTCATTCGAGGGCCAGACACTGAATGTCAGTGTCGCACTCCTCCCAGTGCTACAGATGCCATCACGCCTGAAGGTTACCGAGCCACCTTATCAGTCAAAAACACAGCGTGCACCCTAGTTTACAATCTAAAGCTGATGAGTGATAGTTATCGTGTTTACCAACATAGACAGGTCCACCTGTTTTTCTCTACACATGCTTTTTAAAATAATTTTCTGAATATTACATTTATGATTAAATAATAATAATATGCGCATTCCAATACAAAATGCAACCACGTGGGGGGAAAATAGAGTAGACTTGAGCACGGATTAGATTACGAGGCTGCGCACGCAGCGGGCAGTGATGACACGCTCAGAGCTCTGTTTGTGTTTTAGCTTCCGAGGTCGAGGCTGACACAATCGCGCGCCACATTTCAAAACGTTCTATTTAAAAAGAAACAAATTAGCAAAAGTTAGAAATCGGTGCGTCAAGGATAGAGCCATGGACAGCTTAATGGAAACAATGGAGCAAGGTAAACGTATGACTTATGAGTCTGTTAACCATAAACGTGTTAAAACCTGCGTCTTCTGTTTAGACACACTTGGCTAAAATTATAAGTCTGTTCTGCTGTTTTCTAGGTGTCTTAAAACATTTCGTGACATGAAGTGTTTACGCTGCAGTTAATGTTGTAAACATATAAAACTAAACTCAATTTATTGTCACTACATTTCTTCTAGCGCAACGTTTTCCCCAATATTTTTTGTAATTTCTTTTTTACAAAATGCCACTGACAAAATATTCAGTTAACCTCAACGCCAAATGAATTAATATATACGATAGCACTGCACACATTCATTTAAAATACCTAAATAACAATTAAGTTACACTATGGTATACAATAACATAGTCAAAATGTGTTTTACGTTCAATTCAGTTAATTTAAGTAATTAAGAATTAATAAAAAGAGATTTCTTATTCAGATACTAAAGTATTTTATATAATATTTCGATCTAAATAGTTGTCCCTAGCATTTTCTTGAAAATTTACTCCGCTTTAGATGTAGATGAGTTTGTATCTTCATGGGAACAGATTTGGAGAAATGTAGTTTGCTCACCAAAGTATCTTCTGAAGTGAATGGGTGATACCTCCACGCCAGATAATAAAGATTCAGCCCCGGATGTCAGATCCTATCAGAAAATATCCGTTTTGTCTTGTAGCATCAGTAGAATAGCTAATACCCAAAACTTGAAAACAGGAAGTCTTGTCTGTTACTAAAAATACCCAAAACTCTATTAACAGTCTTCTATCAGTCAAGAAGTTGACTGGGAAAAAAGTGATGATAGTCGTACTTGCTTATGTTTTAATGCTCATCTGATTAGCACAAATTCAGCAAATAATGTTATACCAAACTGATTCACAACCACATCCCATAATCCTTGAGTTTCCATAAACATTCCCACTTATCTCTTACTCATGAACACAAACATCCCTTGAAACCACTCAGTCATAACAGTTTATAAGACTAAACAATGGAAAATATAAAAAACAACAACAATATGATTAATGAATCAAATGAAATGAAAATATAATTGACTATAATGATTATAATAAATGAGTATACGATTTAATGGAATGATTAAATTATGAATAAACAAAAAATAAGTGAATCATTGGGATATAATAGATAAAATATAAAGCGCAACACAAATGTGTGATTGCTCACTGGAAGCAAAAACACAATCAGTTTGCATCTGAGGGTCTTGTAGTCCTTCATGTCAGAATGAGGGTCCAAACAGCTCCAAACATTACAATATAGTCCATAAAAAATTCACACCACTCCAGTCAATCATCAGAATGTTTTATCTTTAAATGATCGTGTCTGGCCAAAACAGCAATACATAATAAGGCATTCTGATAGCACCCATTCACTGCGTTTTAAACTCTAACATGTCATTATGTCATTATTTCATGAAAATATGATATCTAAGGTGAGACACATTAATATGTTTTATTATTATTCATGTTTTCATGACTTTATACAGTCATTCAACAATATTCATAATAAAGAAAGAATTGTTTATCTGCTAGTGTAAGTGTGTTTTCACATACGCTGTGTTTTTAATGCATACTGTGATTGTGTTATAATATATGTCAGGGTTTCTGGGTCACCTGATGGCTTTAGAGAGGGGAGGTATGGGACAGCAGGACCAGCAGGACTCTCAGAGGTTAGAGATGCTCAAAGCCAGAGCTGTGACCCTCCGTGCCAAAAGAGATCAACTCAGAGAGCAGACAGATGTGGTCAAGGTGAGACCATGGTGAAGATACATATATATCATATCTAACAGTGTCACTGATATGATAATGTAATGAAATTCAGTGTCTTTATATTGGTTCAGAGTAGCAACACTTATATTTGTTAAACCCATGAGCTTTATTGTCCACTTTTTCTCATTGCGCGGCAGATCCTGAAAGATAAAATCAGTAAAGAGCTTCCACTGGATGAAGATGCTTCTGCAGACGGCTTCATTGAACTACAGACGTCTTTGTTAACCGCTTGGAGAATGCAGCTGAAAGACCTTCAGCGTGCTCATCACTTAATTGGTAATTTTGCGCCAGTTAAATCATATCGAGTTCATCCGTGTTTCAGGCTTGATCCATTGTGCTGTCTTTCTCAGGTGGCTATGATTTGGTGGAGTGTAAGGAAGGGAAAAGCGTGTGTGTGTCTTTTCACACTGCCTTTGAGGGTGTGTATTTGGAGACGTATAACATGGAGCTGGACCTGACGCGCACCGTGCAGATCTCTCGCCATAACATCCCCCCTTCATTCCCGCTCGAGAGTTTGGCCAAACAGAGCTTGCAGAAAGACCTTAAAGCCTTCCTGCAGACCCTCAGCCAGAACCTTAACGCTTTAGCTGCTCGCAGGCGACAGGTTTGCCTCCTCAAGGTATTCAGGTTCCCTGCATTTATTGGACAGTATATACGAGAGTTTGGGGTCTGAAAGATAACACTTTAAATTTTTTTTTTTAATAAATCTGTTACATCTGTAAAAACATTTTGATTTAAAACATTAATATCGATAAATTTTAAAATCACTTTTAGCTATTTGAATATATTTTAAAATCTAATTTATTCCTGTGATGAATTTTAAGCATTATTACACAGTTCTGCTGCTTAATATTTTTGCAGATTAGATATTTTTTAATGAAGGAATCTCTGATTATTAGGGTCTTTGCTTTCACTTCGCTCAATTTGATGCATTCTTGTTGAATCCTTTCTTGTCTTTGCCACAGGAGCTCGTTGGTTCGGTGGAGGTGATGGAGAGCAATCAGTTGTGCAATATTCTTGTGCTCATGTGTACATCTCAAAGCGAGACTCCTAAAGCTGTTCTATGCACACTGGAGTACAGCGATCTCACACAGTGGCTTCCAACACGGGTTAGCATCGAGTGTGAAGGTATGGCACATCACAATTTAACTGAAGCTCCACCTCTTTGTTTATATTGTTATTTAGAACTGAAGATGTGGCTCAAAGAAGATTTGCAATGCCAGCCTTTTGAGTTCAGTTTGTATACTGTGGCTTGAAGTCAATTTGGATGAATTAATATGAATTAAAGAATTAGTTCACTCAAAAATTCAAACTTATCACCATTACTCATTACTCATATTCCAGACTTAAATTATCTTTGAAACAAATGAAGGTATTGTTAATGAAAACCAGGACTAGACCATTGCTAATTTAGGACATTTGAATAGTTCTTAGAGATATGTCATTACCTAAAAAAAGCATTACCTGTGAGTATTTTAAAACCAAATAATGGCAATAATGTATTTTAAGATATGTCAGTCCAAGCTTTTTCCAGTTTAGACAGCTCTAACATTTACTTTAATCTTGGACTAGTCATAAAGGTGTAATAGGAGATCTGGGAAAATGCTAACTTTAGTCTGATGGCATTAAAAACGCACGTCCCTCCTTAATGCAAAATGCCATTCAAAGCCACGCCTCCTGAAGTCATGAACGTGCACCAAAAAGACGACCATAGGCATCATTTAAACATTACTGTACATCATTATTCTTACATGGCCTGGAGTGAAGTGTGAGATTACAAGGTATTTCTATCAGTATTTTGTGTTAAATTATACAGTAAATCATAAAAATCAAAAAATATATTTAAAAATGTATTTAAAAAATAAGAGAAAATGCATGATTGCGATTGTAATTTTAATTTATTTTGGAATGAAGGTATGTGTGTTTTGTTACTGACGGTCATTTGGAAATGAGGGCAACAGTGTAATCAAAGCATGCTTTATTTATCTTTAAAGATTTAGAAAAGGATAAGGAACTGGGTTACATTAATTTGGTAAATATTTGCTTTTATTCTTGTAGATAAAATACTTTCAGAATCTCCACAGTGGAAGAAAAACCAGTCTCTGCTCCTGGAGTCTCCAGCTCATACGGCTGTCCTGACCATGAGGAGGATGGGAAGCATCGCTTGACAAATATTAACACGTTATTAACACGTAATGTAAATAACGTTCTCTTATAGTGCAGTTCAAACCTGACGGCTCTACCATTGGGCTCGTATAATCTGAGAGATGCACAGATCTTTACATTCAGAGGTAGATGAACGCGTACCTTAAAAGAACCAATGAAACAAAATTCTCTTAATGGCACATAAATGTTCATGCATACAGTGTCAAGTGCTCTATAGAGTTGAGAAAGCTCCTTATTTTCTGTTGTAGTTTTTCTCTCTGCAGTTGTTTCAGTCTTTCTTTATACCACCGGTAATACTCTTCCTGATACATCAGCTCTTTCTGAGAGATGCTGTCGATCAGCGCCAGGTCTTTTAGCTGTAGAATGGAAAGCTTACCATTTTCAGAAGCTTTGAATTTCTCTGTGACCGTCATGGACGGAGATGAATCATCTCGCTGGACAGAGAATGATGCTGATTTAGCAAACCTCTCTTCCTTATCATCCTCATACGTTTTCGGTCTGAAAGCTGGTGCGGATTTGGAAAATCGTGTCCCATCCCCATCATTCATCCTGACCTCTGATATGACTCTCATTGTGTTGTTTATGGTTGCACGCGGTTCACAAACCCTTAAGTTCAGCAGCCGTTTGTGCTCTTTTAGCACTAGGTCTCGTTCCTGCTCCAGCAGCCTGAGGTTGAGTTTGTATTTGGCTCTGATGTTGTGTAGTTTCCACTGAAGATGGACGTCCTCTTTGTGGTTCAGCAGTCTTACGTCCATGGGCCGGCAAGACTTGGGTCTCTTAATGCTTAGCTGTGTTGACATTTTGAGATGCTTCTTTGAAACCAATAAAGGGAATAAAACAACCAGGTTTTGGGTTAAGCACACAAATGCAGATTGTTTCAAGGTTAATTAATTTTTAAAAACATGCATACAGTGGGTTCAAACGTCTCATAAGCTAATTTATTTTCCACAAATATGTATATTGTGTATAAATAATAAATGTACTGCACCTGAAGCTGCTGCGTATGGTTTCTTGTCCGCGATGAGCATGTAGACTTGGAATCTGCTGCTATGACACTTAAATATAAACAATGTCTTTCCTTCTGTTAGGTGTCAGGGTTTTGAATTTCAAAGTCGTTCGTTCACATGGTCACTATTGTGCCAAAGTAATGATAAAAAGGTTGAACTCTAATTTTCATTTAATAGCTCACAACTCACATTTACCTTTTTCTAAAAAATTGTTATAAACTATATTTCAGTAGTCTGGTATCTCAAAGTAAGACTATATAGTGTTTACTACCACAGTACTCAGTTTTATTGTATTCGTATTTATTATTCACCCCCATTGGCATCTTTTGTAATAGAACCGGGATGAAATAATTATTATTACATATCAGTATTATATAATATCCTCTAGTCAAGCAATTTGGAAAACTGGGTGATTTTAACAGAATATTATATATTGATGAATAAATTATTGTTTGTGCATTTTGGATAAATTGAGCATATTTATACTATATATTTGTAATGTGAACCGAGTATTACTAGATTATAAAACTAAAAATTATCTTAAAACTGTTTAAGAAGAGTCAGAAGGTTCATTTTAATTGTAGTTCTGCTATGGTAACAATGGTATATATGGCATATATAAGTATTTTGGGGGTACTTTTGTGTCTCCAACATTTCATTTGATTAGTTAATGATCAGTGAACAACATTCAAAACATCGATTTAATGAGGTGAGGTTAATTTGGTTTTGTTTTCTCAGTGTAAATGTTTAACACAACGTCAAAGTGGGTTATGTTATATGCAAGTATAATTTGTGTGATCAGAAATCAAGAATTAATGTCGATTTTGTGTCGTTCCTGCAAAAACAACTTTTGCACTGATTTGTTTTAGATCAGTGATGTGGTGTTTTTGACATCATATGTGCGTTGAAATTGCGCAGAAAAGCAAACGCTGATGCATGCATTTCACTTATTTAGTGCACGAGAAGTTACCTTGCAAGTGTTTTATGAAGCTTCGCCTAAATATCTTGTTTTAATCAAGGGCTTGAAGAAAAGCTCGAATTTAAATGTCAAAGCAACAAATGCAAGAAGAGAAAACAGTAAGTAAAAAAAAAAGTCACTTGTTTATTATTTAATGCATTTTTTTTTTTTTAACATATAAAGAAATTACTTTAAAGTCCCTTTGTATAGTTTAAATCACATTGCCAAAGTATTGCAGGGGGCAAAACTACATCTAATGATAAAAGGCAAACAGCATTTCTTCTCATTTTCTAGTCCATGCAGGCAGTGTGTGTTGATGAATTAGGGAAGCTGGAATTGAAAAATATTCCACGGCCTGAACCCAAAGATGGGCAGCTCCTCATCAGAGTCACCGCGAGCGCTTTAAACCGAGCCGACCTGCTGCAGGTAAACCTTAAGATCCTGCTGGTGTTTGTACTTTGGATAAACTGAATCTCATTGATGGCTTATTTTAATTGACAGAAAAGGGGTCTTTACCCTCCTCCTCCTGGAGAGAGTGAGATCTTGGGTCTGGAGGCCAGTGGTGTGATCGCTGACATCGGTCCTGGGGTCAAAGGGAGGTGGCAACTTGGAAGTAAGGTAATGGCTTTACTCGGAGGAGGAGGGTATGCAGAATATGTTTCTGTTCCAGAAGAACACGTCATGCCTGTCCCGTCATCCCTCACTCTTTATCAAGCTGCAGCTCTTCCTGAGGCCTGGCTGACTGCCTACCAACTTCTGCACTTCATCGGTAACATGATGTCAGCTTGCTTTGTGTTTTAATTTCTTCAAAGGTCACTTTTTTACCAAAAGCAACATTATCTGAACATGAACATTTTTAAACTATTCCTTTGAAGCATCCAAATGCTTTTTAAGGCCATTATATTTTCATATAGTGTTATCTTTTATAGCCAAAGTGAAGCCGAATGAGACGGTGTTGATTCATGCTGGAGCGAGTGGAATCGGCTCCGCTGCCATTCAGCTGGTTCGCTTGAGCCATGCACTTCCAATAGTAACAGCAGGAAGTCCAGAGAAGTTAAAATGTGCTGAACAGATGGGAGCAGCTGCAGGATTTAATTACAGAGAGGAGGATTTTTCTGAAAAAGTATTGCAGTTTACTGAAGGTCAGTAATAGTGTTCGATATTACAGTAAATATTTAAATATTAAAATGAACATGGTTAATTTAAAGTGTGCGTGTTTTTGTGCAGGTAAGGGAGCTGATGTAATTCTGGACTGTGTGGGTGGATCTTTTTGGGAGAAGAATGTTTGTAGCCTTGCAGTAGATGGACGGTGGGTGCTTTATGGCTTGTTAGGCGGAAAAATGTCTGAGGGAGACTTGCTTGGCAAGCTTTTGAGGAAGAGAGGCAATCTTCTTTGCAGTCTCCTGAGATCAAGAAGTTTACAGGTTAGACTCAGGAATAATTCATATTTCATAACAAATCACACACATTTTTCTTCATAAACTGTAGACTAAAAGGAATGAGCTTCTATATAAAGCGATGCATTTATGGTTGTGTTTTATTTCTAGTATAAAGCAGAGCTGGTCCAGAGCTTCACAGAGCAGGTTTTGCCACACTTCCAGTCAACAGATCCTCCCTTGTGGCCTGTGATAGACCGCATGTTCAGCATGGAGGAGATTGAAATGGCTCATCAACGTATGGAGCCCAACAAAAATATTGGGAAAATAATCATCAAAATTGGGAACACTTGATCATATACGCTAATAGCCTAGTGGGCAACATAACAAGCCGTTGCATTACAGGTGTCCCAAGTGAGAATCATTTTGTCTGCTCTCTATCGTTGTATTATAATAAAGTCAAAATACCCCAAAAAAATAAATAAAACACCAGCATGGATGTTTCATTTAAAATTATGTTTAAAAAATTAAGTAAATCATTGTTAAAACCACTTACAAAATGATTTCACATAAATGAATATCTTAAAGATATTTATGAGAGGAAAACATCTTTAGGGTAAAAAAGGTGTTTTCTGATGAATATCAGATTAATGAGATAAAATGTTGTGCCTGGTTTAAATCTTTATATGATCTGTTATGTGCTTTACTTAAACCATTTTATATCTTAGGATAGTTAAGAAACCTTATAGTCTTGCAATATGGCTAAATGAGGAAAAATACGTTTTGTTTATTAAAAATAAATATAAAACCTTTACATTTATAATAAATAGCCTACTTTTATTTAGTCTTTTTTATTTATAGTGCTTCACTATATGATTGCTAAATAAGACGTTTCAATACATTTTTGATTACTCTTATAGTTCAATTATTAATAACTTCCAAACATCCTACGCTGAAGCTGTTGCAAACGTCCAGTTATTTAAACGTTTGAAAGATGTTTTTATTGGTTACTTGCGAGTTAACGTAAGGATCATAATTCAATTATAATTCAAACTATTCATGAATGAGTTTGCGAACATTCTGAGAGCGTCACTTTTAGATGTTCTATGAACCTTTCATAGTTACATAAATAAATCATGATTTAACAGTTTCATTAATTCTATAGACTATAGAACGTCTTGAGATCAAAGAGCAGCTTTGAACGAACGACTATATTATAAGTATTACTGAATATTATGTATTCTATATTACTGAAAGAGCGTTAGTTCATAACTTTGAGAGAGCGTTCTCTGTTATTCGGGCACTGACCGGGTTATTTAAACCAGGTTACTTTCACTATTCACCTCTGCTCTCTGTCACTGAGCTTTAGTACTTGACGTAGGAACTTTATTTCCTACTTCCTGGTCTAAACTGTGCTCAAGATCAATGGCTCCATTTCACTTTTCGCCGTTTAAACGCTGTATATTACTTTATTAGTACAATATCAGTAGAAATGAACACGCAAGCAACTTTTCTAAAATTCGACTACTTCTCATAAACGGTAAGTGATCGATTTGATTGATCGTAAGTTCTCAGTCAGGTCAGGTGATGATCTCTAACAGGCCTAAGCTCAAATTCATTGTGATAAATGTGTTCTTTAAACGGAATATCAATCGTGTATATCGTGTAATATTTTCTCTACACTAAATATCTTTTTAAATGGATAAGGATTATTTATCAGTGATATTAGGTTATTTCTTGTTTTGATTGCTTGTATTTCTTTATGCACATGTATGCCCTATTTGGGCTCTGAAGGACACACCTTACATTTAGGAATGTTATTGTTATTTTTTCTTTTGCTCAATGTTTTTTAGCTAGTGATTATTAGTGGGATTTGTAATGTTAGTTCACACTTTTGATATGTTATGTAATGCAATGGCATTCATTTTTAATTAGGCATAAGTGTGTATGTTTTAAAAGGATGGCATCATGACTGTCTCTATTTGTGATCTTTAGTCTGTAGTGTTTTTAGCTGAATTTAACAATGGCAGATCCAAGCCGCCCTCAACGTAAGCTGTCCCGAGCTGGAGAGAGTTTATATGAGGCATTAAGCGTGGCGAAAGGAGCTTCATCTGAAGATATTAAGAAAGCGTACAGGTATTCTTTGTTTGTAGCTTATATTAATCAGGGAATCGCAAATGCAACATCCCTATAAGGCTTTGTGTTATAAATCCCCACCTTAAGGAAACTGGCACTGAAGTATCACCCAGACAAGAACCCTAACAACCCAGAAGCGGCAGAGAAGTTCAAAGAGATCAACAATGCTAACACTATCCTCAACGATGACACCAAACGACAGATCTACGATCAGTATGGCTCTATGGGCCTCTACATCGCAGACCAGATCGGAGATGAGAACGTTAAATACTACATGCTCACCTCTAAATGCTGGTTTAAGGTGAGAAGTTTGTGTCTGTGTTTACAGTACACATTAAAAAAATCATTCATTGGTTGAACTCAATTTAATTAAGGGCGGGATTTCCATCCAATAAATATGTGTTGCCCCAACTCATAAAAAACAAAGTTGGGTCAACTCAATTTAACACATGTAATTAAAACTCTGCATATTAAACATCTTCTATCATGTGCACTAGGGATGTGCATCTCCACAAATGAGGCCGATGCAATACGCATCTCGATGCATAGGCAACGATAAAATAAATGAAAGATTCATGAAGCTGCTACTGTAGTGATGCGATGCGATACACCCGTTACGATGCAGTGCAATCCGATTTCGATTCGAATCAACACGATTCGATGCGGTATGATGCAATGAAACAAATCAGGGAATCTTCCCATCCCTAATGTGCACACTTGCTGATTGTGCTTGAGAGATACTTGTCATCATTATGTGTACCTAACACCTTAACAAAAGCACTCCATTTAATGTTAAAGGACCATGAAAAATAAGATTTCTTTTTTGATTCACAAAATCTGTAAAAAAAAATTGTCGCTGTTTGGATGCAGTAAAATATCTGCAGATGTAGGGAACAACATCTGGTGGATGTTTGCATGTTCTTCTGTCACCATTTTGTTTTTGAAATTAGGATTGGCCATTAAACATTTCTACAGAATCATTCATACAAGTTCAAATCAGCAGAGAACTAAGAGAAATAATCTGGCTTTTTTGTTTTTACTGTTAGTTTTAAGTTTTTGCTGCTAATTAAGCAAAAGTGCAATCAGCAGCTCAACATTAGTAAGAAAGAAGTATTCACTTAGTTATATTCTATTTTTCGGTTCAGGCACTCATGGGATTGGGAACGATCCTCACGTGTTGCTGCTGCTTTTGCTGCTGTTGTTGCTGTTGTGGTAAATGTGGCGGTCCAGAGGGTGAAGAAAATATGCAGTATATGGATCCAGATGAGCTGGAGGCGGAGATGTCAGCGGAGCAGAACAGAGGTGAGGAGCAGGACTCGTGTTTTCAGCTCAGAGCCTGCAGACACAAGCTCACCAGACTCTACCTGTGCCTGCAATTGTTAATAAGAGAGCACTGTAAATCATGTAAATCAATGTATTTTTTTGTGGTTTACAGGCAATGACACAGTAATAACAGGACAGCCTATTCCCAGTCCACCACCTGCAAATTCAGGTGAACAACTGATGCACATTTTTTTATGTGATGCACATCAAATCGTATAATTCATCAGTTATTAAACACTCATTAGTCATTGCTGTGAAGGTCTTGCTAATATTGCTAGCTGTTCTTTTTTTGTTTCTATTACTTAACTATGACTTTCTTTGTATTCTTTGACAGGAAGCACTGTGATTGTAGGAATGCCCATTCCTGCCCACTCAGGTAAAAATCAGCATCACTTATTAAGATTATCACATTATATTCCGTGTAATGTGATGTACTTTTGCCAACATAAAGGCATTAAAATTCAGATTGTGAGTGGTTATTTTGCTGTGTTCTTCTGCAGATGGGGACACTTCTGTACTGATCCCTTCAGACTCACAAGTGTCACAGGAGTAGAGCAAAAGATAAGAAGACTCGTAAAAAAGACTGACCCTGCGTCCCAATGTGCATATGCCCTAAATAGTATTGTAAATGACTAATATCGCCCAAAATTCTGGATGGACATTAGGCACATTAGGGCTCAGGCTGGCTGTAGAAATGAGGACACTGCTGTAGAAACAGGTTTGAGCGTCAGTGGTTTGTTTTACACTGTGCCTGTGCAGTTTTTGTGGCTCGTTTGATCTCCATAATGCTATTTCTGTTTACATAATGTTATAATTGCCTTTTGGTTGCTTGAATGTCTTTTGAATTTTGTATTATTATTATTTTTTTTTTAAGTTTTTCAAAATAACTTTAGACATTTTGCTGTTTTTGTGGAAATATAACAAATGGAAATATACAGAAGCCGTTCACCCTTTATTAGAAGCCAGAATTATTTCGAATCTTATATTTCATGGTAAAAACATACACGGTTGCTTTAAATGCCCTCTATAGTTCCAGTGAGGTCTTAATGTGTGCACTTTGCGTGCTTTACATTACAGCAATTCTTAAGTTTGTATTATTAATGCTGTACAGTGTTTGTACAGTGAGGAGTCAATACATGATGATAAATAAATCTGTAAATGCACATAAACGGTAATATTATATCTAACAGACAACTATACGGTATGTGGTTGATTTTGCCACTGTTGCAACTATTTGCTAGTCGAACAACTATTTTATGAAGCATAATTATTTGTTGTTATGCACATTTTTTAGAAGACTTAAATGAATGTATATGAATAATGAACATTATGCAGTATGGTAATGAAAGCAGGGGTATGGGGTGTATTGAACCACTGTAATTGTATCTCACTGGTGACAAAGCTGGTAATTTGCAGGTGAATGTTTTGTTTATTGTGGTAAAATTGCACGTCCTCAGGGATACTATTGTCTGAGAGAAAAATGTTTTGTTTATAATTGAAATTCTCTGATTTCTGCATGATTTCTATGTGGAATTACGAAAGATTAATAAATATAGTTGATTACTGTATTTCTACTCAAGCTTTTAATGCCTGCTTATATGAATCTGTACAGCACTGAAATCGCTATATCTAAGCAAAACTTGAACATTCTGAAAACAGTTTCATTTCTGAATGGTTATTAAAAATAGTTTGCAAACATTATGGGGATGTTACTTTTAAACGTCTAAATCTTCGGTAACAAGTAGTAGCATAAAAATACATAAGTCATAACTGTCCAATATAGATTGTTTTTATGTTACATTTTTGTTAACATTATTAGAGACCAGATAACTTTACTTTACACATTTGAACTCAAAACTTCTCTTCTCAGAAATATAACCTTGTAGTTATGAGCACGGTTAACTAAAAGGATTCTTTTGGAAATTGCCTCCATGTTGAATTTGGAGAAGGTCCAGCCTGACAAGAGCTTGACCGACTCACCTGAACTTTTGGGGTGAGTCTCTCAAATTCAGTTGATCAATCTGAATAGTTTGAAGTGTTTGATCTAGATTTCTAGTCTTCTGAATAAATCAGAGGATTAATACGTCAGCGCTCGGTTTGACTGTAAACATGACACTCGAGCGCTTCATTGTCACAGCCTGAAAATAAAGCAGAAAGGCAAAACACAGGCCCGGAGACAGTTAATCATCACATGTGCTGTGTGCTTGAGCTTCACGATCGGGTAAGTCATTGGTGAGAATGAAAGGACATGCTCTGGTCCTAAAGGACCCAGTCTGCTGTATAACCTGTTAACAGACAAAATAGACATAAACTCACTGTAACTTGGAATTAAGAATCTGTGTCGATGTTCTGCTCTTGCAGGTGGTTACGCTGCTCACAGTCTTGCTATAAAGAGCGATGCTGCTCATCATCATTTTCATCAGTGTCTTCTCACTGTGGATTTCTTCTAGGACACCGTCCAAACATCTCACCTTTGGATGGATCGATCAGGTGTGTGTGTGTGTGTGCTTGTATGCATAGCCAAAGAAACTTATGCTCACCCAGGTTGCATTCTTTTAACATTTAATACACTAAAAACAGTAAATTTTTAAACAACATATATTTTAAAATGTAATTTAAATAACTGCTCAATAAATATGGTAATATATTTGTGGAAAATGAGATTTAAGATAAAAATCTGTCCTTGCTGAATAAAATATTTATTTTCGTAATTCTGTATTAATTGTTCCACAACTATATGAAGCATCACAACTGTTTTTAACACCGATAATAATCAGAAATGTCTCTTGTGCAGCAAATCAGTATATTGGAATGATTTCTGAAGGTAACAGTGAAGTGATGGCTTTAAAATAGTATTCTTCTATTTGAAAATATTGAAAAATACATTGTATTGTATTTGAATATATGCAATTTAAATTGCTACTCAAGAAACTTGATTATCACTGATTTTACCGTTTAATATTTATGTGGAAAAGGGGAATGAAAAATATATGAAATATTCACATAGTTCATTAAAATTGTAGTAATATTTTAGCTAATTATGCCTGTAATTTTAATCAAATAATTGCAACCACTTCTCTCAAGAACACTAAATTGATTGAGACTTTTGCCATATACTGTACAAAACTATTCCATCTGTTCCTCTGTGTTTCTGTTGTTTGTGTTGTCCAGAGGTTTTAGGGGCTCTTCTGTCTGTTCTGTCCATCTGGACTGTGACGGTGGTTCTCGGTCTCTTTGCTGTTCAGAGGATCATCAGTGATGATTATGAGACACACAGTGGTGTCATGATGATCACAGCTGCATGTGCAGTACCGTCTTGTGAGTGATGCTGTTTTGATTTAGTCGTGTTTGTTCCTGTTCATGTTTGGCTTTCATTCTCCATCAGTCACAGGAGCAGCAGCGTGCTGGGAGATGTACTGCAGGGTTTAGGTGTGCTGCTGGCTGCCACCATCATCTTCCTCAGGGTTTGTACAGTGCATTACTGTTATTAGCGTATACAAAAGTATTTAGACTTTCACTTGTGTGGACACCTTGGATCTTTTCACCTCAGGGTTACTACTCTTAATCAGTAAAGTGTTTGAGTCAGCTTGTTTTGGTGATTTTTAGTGGATGTAGGATGTAAGTCTTTCTCAAGTTCACATGAAATATCAAATTGATCAATTAACTAAAGGATTTTCTGTCAAATAAATGCCTCTTGCTTTTTTATTTTATTGTTTAATGCAGGGATTCCCTAACTTTTTGTTATTTAATTGAAGCAACCTTGAGATTTATTATTAATATTTTAATTATTAAACAATACTTTCATAGTTCTCTGTATCTCATTTAAATGCTCACACAAATGACACTGGATGACCAGTCCCAGTTTTTGCTGTCCTGACACAGGAAACGCCCAGTTTTTTACAGCATACATTAAAAAAAAATCAGTACATATAACCTTTTACCCAAGTAATAATGTATTGAGTATTTTGAGGCAGCTGTGAGCTACACTTATTGCTTGACCATGCACCACTAGATTAATTAACCTTTATGGGTTTCAAAGTAGACACAAGCCAACTAAGTGTTAAATTAAAGTAATGCTGTTTCCATGCAATACATAATAGGTCCTGAACAGGATGTGGGTTTGATTTACATAGTTTTAAAACATTTCCCAAATTTGTCCATCACAGGATTTTCCCTTTAGGCACATATACAACTATAATAATAAGAATCTACATAAGTACACTTGCAACAATTGCATTTGTACGGTACTGGTCAGCTTACTCTGTAGTTTTAACCCAAATGAATGATTTATATAAACCAACCCACAGACTGTGCTGATGGACATGCTAGACTGATCCAGACACAATATGGCTTCAGCAATATCAGACAGAGACGCACACAGATGACGAGGCTTTTTGCTTACAGTGCCAGGACCTGATGGACCGACATGGGATTTTAACTTCTCTATTATAATATTCTTTACAGGTTTAATGAATCTATGAATATAACCTTCAGAGCATATAGTTTTCCGGCACACATTTTGTGCATGACACGATGACATGATTGTGAAGTGTTCAGAAAGCAATGTTTTATCTAAGAACAGAAGCTATTTTTAGATGAGCTATGACATTTATCAGAAAATTATTTACCAAACACTCAGTTTAAAATGTAAAGGAACACTTATGAAAGTAATTGTTTCAAATCCAGCACACATTATGCTCTATGTATGCTGGTGCACAATAAAACATGTTTGTTAGAAACAGCAGCTTTGGAGACGACCCTTTTAATGTCAAGCTTTGATCAATGTTTTTAATTTGGGGAAGAGGCGCAAAGCATTCTGGGTAGTGACCTCTATGACCTTCTCCAAGGGAACACCTTTGATTTTGGCAATATATTCTGCACTGATGCTGATGTTCTTTGGTACGTTCCTCACCTAAAAGCAGTACACAGATGTAAATACATATCATAAACTTTTTATGTTTATGAAAGACAAACATAAATCCACTTCACCTGTTTTTCAGGCCCGAGCGCAGGAGCATCCGTCTCTAAACACATGCTCTCCAGAGGAACCTGCTTCACCAGCTTCTGCTTCTTATAAAAAGTGGACAAACATGTGATGTGTGACTAATATAATGGGTTTAATAGTTGTATAGACAAGTCTGGACACACTGAAGTGAAGATTTCCCCGTAAAAGCTCCTTTTAAATGCTCAAAGTGAGTTTGTAGACCAACATTTTGTAATTTATATATATGTGCACTAATTAACCAAACTTTAATCTTTTTAAATCATAAACTTAATTCTTTGGTTGAGAGAAGGTCTAAAGTGGAAGAAGCTCAAATATAAGGGTTTTGAGTTGATATATTTTTGATTAGTAGTAGTCTGTTAGTAGAACACACTGTAAACTGATCTCACAAATGCTGGCATGAATATCGAATGCATGTTAGATTTACCTGATCACTTCTGACAATTGATGGAGGTATTGAGAAAAAGTAACCAGCTTTTACGCCCTCCATCGCGACCGATGGTTTTCCGTCAAATGCATGAAGAAGTGCATTCTCTACACCTGATTGAAATTGCATCATCATGAAAAGCAAACAATTTACATGTATGAATAAATACGCTTTGTTACTGTATGCATACCCAACTCCTTCAGAAGATGGATGGTTGGTCTTCCAGCAGATCTTGAGTGTACATTCCTAACAGACAACATGCAATGCTATATGAAAGATCATATTATTCCCACAGAAGTACAAATCCAGATGACTGACACATACAGAGGCAGATTCAGCTCTTTTGCGATTTCAGCCTGTCGAATGAGGACCTGTCTCTGCGCGTCTTTCCCTGCATCATTGTTGACTACACGTGGTGTAAAATCCAGACCGACCTGTATGTGATGAAACACACTCATGAAGAAAATCTAGAGTAGTAGAGCATCCATTAGTGAGCAAGTGATATAATACTAAGGGTAGACTTTAATTTTTTGGCGAACTATTCCTTTAAGGGATTAGGTCCACGCTGCACATAGCTATATAGCCCCCATCTACAGTCCACTCTACATCTATAACCCACAAGAACAACTAGTTAGAGATACAATATATATGTCTAACCTCACCAATAGCCACAATATGCTCTTTGTATTTGTCGATCAGTGGTAACGCCACTTCTAGATCCTGTGGTGCAGAAAAGAAGGAAATAGTGTCAGCTATAAGACAGTATATTGAATAAATGTAACTTTACATGCACATAAATCAGACCTCAGGTAAGGCCCCCCTGGGTTGCGCTGGATCTTGGACAGGATGAACTCCAAGACATGGCATAACGAATCCTGGGAACCTACAGAACATTAAAGCTATTTAATATTTATTTTGCAAGAAATATGACGTAGTAATGTATCAGATATACCTTTGTGAGAGCTGTATAATTTTCTCAAATTCACCAGCGTGCTCTGCTACTGCAAGAAGGGCAACAAGCCCGGCCTAAAAATGAAACAATCAATATTACTGCACCCTTAATATGACAGGATCCCGAAAGTCAGTGCAGAGTTACCTTTTTAGACTCCCGAATGACATCATCAATGTCCTAAAATATAAAGAAAATCATTAAGAAATTCCTCTGATTGTTTCACTCATTGCATCACTGGATGAACCTTGCGCCTGTATCTCTTACACAGTCAAAATCCTCGGCAGATATATGACAGTGACAGTCGATATATCCTTGCATGGGTCTATATTATTTAGATCGTTCAAAACGACAGTCCACACGGATCGGCACTGGCAGATATAAACAGCAGAACCGGATGTGACGGCAAATTTGACCCTGTCACGAATCCCACTACGGCGAATGTGTATTCATGAATATTAATTAGGTCATCCAGCGTTGCCGTCTTTCAGCCAATCATCGTTTAGAACTACTGGCGAGCGTCGTGGTAAGTAATCAATATTCATAAACCATCACGCAGAATTTGTTTCCTTGATGCAATATGTGGAATTATTGCATTTGAAACATTTTTCGCTCATTTGGTTGACGTGCGGCCAATCACGCATTTATATAGACAACAACATCATGTGATTTAAATCAGCTCTCATATGATAATTGTGAAAAGGGGACAGTAGCAGCACAATGTATCAGAGTGTTTTGCCTCTTTGTTTACTCTTTATTGGCAGCTGTTTTGCTCAATACGAGCCGACGTGGGAATCAATTGATTCAAGACCTCTCCCGGAATGGTTCGATGAAGCCAAATTTGGGATATTCATTCACTGGGGAGTGTTTTCAGTTCCCAGCTATGGCAGTGAATGGTTCTGGTAAGTCTGCACAAAAAGCATCAGCACGCATGCAATGACTGAAACTGAACAAAAAGTACCAGAAACGCACACCACTATGTAAATAACGAAGTAACATTAAATGATAAATATTCTTAATAAATCAGTTATGATGTGGTACAGTATATTACAGTTCTATGGTTTTATTATCTGCTATTTCACTGTACTGTGGTACTGGAGAACAAATGTGGGATTAGAATCCCGCTGAAAGTATTGTATTTTTTGTTGTTGTTGATTCTGTTGTTCTCTCCATTCTTGTTTCTGTGTTCTACGCTTGCTTTTTCAAATGCTAGTTCCTGTTTCATGTTAATCAGAGCAGGGGCCTGTACCATGAAGCCGGTGTTCTGACATTTTTCACCTGTTTAGTTGGCTAGTCAGGTAAGTTTGAGTTTAGCTTGTGCCTGTGCCAGCTCTGGGTTTTAGGTACCATGAAATTGGTTTGGCGTTTAGCAGTGTTCATCACTGTAGTAACTTACACTTAAAAGCTAACCTGCTCCAGGGCAGGATATTTACTGCTTTAGAGAGCTCAGATTGAGATTTGACCAATCAGCTTTAAGCTGTGCATATCTGATGCAAAATAAGCCACTCCCCCAGCTTCTTTTAAGAAATAAAACATTTTTCTGATTTTTAGAGATAACTGATTTTTTTTATCTCCTTAATTCATTACAAAACCAGTTTAGTTGAATAGTAATTATTTAACTTTTTTTTTTTTAAATTAATAGAAACATACAGATAATATGCAATAAAAACAAGTTTTTGAATCAATCATATTTTTCTTATAGTGTTATACTTATACATTTAATCAAGTCTATAACGTACCTTTACTTGCACGCTTTCTTTAAGTTTTTTCTTTGATTGCTGTGAAAATGTGTTTAAATTCTATGTTACCTGATTGGCTGATGTTATAGGTAGGTTTAGGGGTAGGAGAAAATCCTGCTATTTTCCCTTACTGCAAATAGCTTTTAATTGCAAATAGCCACCTTCAATATATAAAGTTAGAATACAGCAACAATATGAAAGTAAAACAGCCAGCAGGTTGTGGCAAGTACCTTTAGAGTAAGATATCGAATCAATGAATTAATTCAAAAGGCAAATTCATTCAGTGAGGAATAATAATCAATCATTCAATATGAAATGCTGCTGTGTGTTTCTTGTAGGACGCTGATCTGCTGGAACCTGAGTTCATTAAACTACCTCAAAATTTACTTTATGTTTTATGGATTATATACTACAGTTTAATAAAGATTTTCAATGGAGCTCTTCCTAATGTGGTATTCCTTACCTGTATGTCATAATTATATTCTCAGAGTAACACAAAATGCGATCAAACTAACCAATAACCAAAAGACTTATTATCAGTCAGGTATGGGCAAACCATTCACATATAACGGTCAGAAGGCAGATGCACATAGATGTAGAGTAGATGTTCCCTCGAAGAATATAGAAGCACTAAGTGCCCACACAGCATGCCTCCAGGAGCTTATGTTAACTAGCCTTGACATGCACGCTATTATGAAAAGGAGCTGTTACAGTGGAAACTGTTCACCTTGTCAATGGTTATGTGTTTATATATTTTGAGGTCAATGGTACTTAATAGTTTTGGTGTCCAACAGGTGGTACTGGCAGGGCCGTAAATTCCCATCTTATGTGAGGTTTATGGAGCAGAATTACCCGCCTGGCTTCTCCTATGCAGACTTTGGTCCTCAGCTCACGGCTGAATTCTTTGATCCTAATGAGTGGGTTGATATTTTTGCCTCGTCTGGAGCCAAATATATTGTCCTCACAACCAAACATCATGAAGGTTTGTGTGAAATCACTGCGCAAACTGCATTCCATTTCATTTTTGCATGAGATTCTATGCAGTTTTTGTTTTTTGGAACCACTATGAATTCTAAATTATAAAATTTACTGACAGCTTACTAACATTACAAGGAGTCATCTCAGGACAATTGTTTCGATTGCTCAGGTTTTACACTATGGGGCTCAAAGTACTCGTGGCCGTGGAACGCAGTAGCGGTCGGGCCGAAGCGGGATCTGGTGGATGAGATCGCCAGCGCTCTTCGGAAACGCACTGATTTGCGTCTGGGTCTCTACCACTCTTTATTTGAGTGGTTTAACCGTTTCTACAATGCTGATGCTGACAAAAACTTCAAAACCAATGTGTTTCCTATGACAAAGACCTTACCTGAACGGTACGAGATCATCAACCAGTACATGCCTGAGTTGCTGTGGTCTGATGGTGATGGAGATGCTCCTGACACTTACTGGAACAGCACAGGGTTCCTCGCCTGGCTTTATAATGAGAGGTAAGGCCACATGAACACAAGTGTTGTGGTTGGGTTGAATACTAGAATCCAACAGAAAGATATCCGTATCTATTTCATTCCTATTGGTATACTGGTGTAGTTGTTACCTTTGCGGTCGAAACGGTCCATGGACAATAAGCAGAACATTTCTGAGTGGATTTCATGGTACTATTTCTATATAAAACAGTACAAATAGTAGAAAGCAAATTAATATAAGTTTGAATTGACGCAGTGTTTAATTAAAAAAAATAGGCAGCAGAGATATTTTAAATCAATTGCATTGAAAGGAGATTTATGGAAATAAAATAAAGAAAATATATGTAATACTGTGGTTCAACCTAATGCCTGAAAACTCTATTTTTGGATTACGTTTATTTAGGTTGTGTATTTGGATACAACTAGACATTATCAAAATCCTTTCTGATTAGTTGGTTTTTACCTCTGTATCTTTATGTTATTTTGTATTCATTTCCCATTTTATTTTAAGACCATTTACTCTTTTACATTTTTTGTATTCACAAAGCAAGTGCCGCAAAAGTCAACAAATTTAATACCAATTATTATGATGTCATTTTATTTTTCAATATATAAAACATTATCCTGTTTTGTGATTTATAAGCTTCTTGTGATTCCTTTTTTATTATTATTTTGTTAGAATGCATTGCTATTTTTGGAGCACAATGCAGAATAGTGTAAGTAACAATAGTACACAAGGATATAAATAAGCTAGACACTAAACTAAAAGATCCTCCATTGTGAATTTATTTTTGGTCTTGCTTTGTAAATACTAGAACCTTCTGAGTGCGAGTGTCCTTGCTATCTTGTCACCTCACTGATGGCTAATGTATGTTTTCAGCCCTGTGCGTAACACTGTTGTGACCAATGACCGCTGGGGACATGGCACTATATGTAATCATGGTGGATATTTCACCTGCTCAGATCGCTACGACCCCGGACACCTGCTGAAACACAAATGGGAGAACTGCTTGTCCATTGACCAGAAGTCATGGGGCTACAGGAGAGATGCCAAACTCAGCGATTACCTCACCACTCAACAGCTGATAGCAGTGAGTTTACATTTACATTCATTTAGATGCTTGCTAAAACATGGAGAATGCTTCAGCAAGCGATGTCTTTCTTCATCTACAGTATATTTTAATTTTCAATGCCTGGAACTATTTGTAATTGCGATTTATTGAGGAAATTAGTTTGCACAGCCATTTTACTGTCACATGTTGTAAGAGAAACTACAAGGACGAGTAACATTTGTGTGATTATTATTCAAAACCATAAGCAACATTATCATTATTATTATTATTATTATTTTTAATGCTGTACTTCAAACACCTTTTGTGAGTATATTGTGCGTATCAAAATATCATTAAGGCTTGAGTGACATTTTTAAAAAATCTTTTGTTATCTATAATGACAATATTAAAATCTAGTTTTTATATGATTTTAAAATTAAATAAAAGCGTCACATCATTTAGAAAATATGCTATTATTCAAAGCTTTTTTGTTCACCAAGGCTGCCTCTATTTGATCAAAAATGTTGTAAAACAGTCATTTTGTAAAATAATTTATAATTTAAAATAATTGTTTTCCATTTAAATATATTATATACTATAATTTGGTGCAATTCCGAGTTTTCAACATCATTACTCTGAGTATATTTGTAGCAATTGACAAAAATATTATTAAATATCCATGAAGATATTTCCTGCTTTAGATTTATGATTTTTTATACATCTTTAGATTTTCTTTTTTATATGCATTGGTAAAAACTTCATTTGGACAACTTTAAAGACAATTATCTCTGTATTAACATCAAATTCCAGATTTTCAAATAGTTGTATCCGGGCAAATATCGTCCTGTCCTAACAAACCATTTCAACCTCAGTTTCGAAAAATTAACCCTTATGACTGTTTTTGTGGTCTAGGGTCATATTTGATAGAGTTTCAGGATTCTTTGATGAAGTCACTGTTTTATTGCTGAATAACAGTACTGATCTCATACAAATAAATCTTACTGATCCCACACCTTTAAACTCGAATGTAAATATACACAATCTGAGCTTTGAGAAGTCCTCTGTTTCTCCTCCAGTCTTTTGTCGAGACTGTGTCCTGCGGGGGGAATTTGCTGTTGAACGTGGGTCCCACACACGACGGCCGCATCGTGCCCATCTTTCAGGAGCGTCTGCAACAGATGGGCCAGTGGCTCAAGGTGAACGGAGAGGCCATTTACAAAAGCAGCCCATGGAGAGTTCAGAACGACACTGTCACTCCTGGAGTCTGGTCAGTTACATCATGTATTCTCATTCATGTACTGAGCAAAGGTCTGTTTGCCAAAGCCTTGTGTTTATATCCTTTTCACCATTATTTGCTTCTAAATAAAGTATGCTTTTGTTTGTCCAAACACAGGTATACGTGGAATCAGAAGAATGAAATCTATGCTATTTTCCTTTCATGGCCCGCTGATGGCTATATTATTCTGAGCGACCCAGTTGTATCATCGTACAAGACGCAGGTATGTCTATTAAAGTAATATATATAGAGAGAGAAATTCTTATTGAAAAACTGATTTGTAACTAGGCCCTTTTGTAAACTATTAGCAACCAGCCCCCCTACCTTAGCAACAGGTTTTGTTTTTTTTAAGAAATGATTACTTTTATTCAGCAAGACACATTAAATTGATCAAAAGTGACAGTAAAGATATTTATAATATAACAGGATTTCTATTTAATTTTTTTACTTTCTTTGCATGACAAAAAATCCTGAAAAAAGATCATTGTTGAGCATTAAATCGGCATATTAGAAGGATTTCTGAAGGATGATTTGAGACTGACTGAAGTGTAATAATGGTGAAAGTTTAGCTTTATTTCATAGAAAATAGTTATTAACAGTTATTTTTAAAATTGTAATATTTGACAATATTAATGTTTTTACTATAGTTTTTGAAAAAAGAAATGCAGCCTTGCTCAGCATAAAATACTTTTTTTCTCAACCCTACATTTTTTAACAGTAGTTAAAGTTTGAGAGGTGTTTGTCCTGATTCTGATTCAGTGATTTAATTTCTATTATAAAGAGTTTGTTCAGAGCAAGCTTTGAAGAACGTGCGACAGACCCAGAATAAGTTTTTATGTAATGTACATTTAGGATGTCTTTTATAAAATGTAACTTGAAATCTTAAAATATTTGTTATATTATATGACATTGTTGAATCTGTATCTGAAATAGCATGTAAAGCTCATATGGCAATGCATTTAAATACATCCAACATATAGCACAATTTGTAAAGTGACGTCTGCATTAACAACAGTAACCGTGGGGCAGAGAGAATTATTCAGGTCTAATTCATGCAGAAGATTCAAGATTTTTTTTTTCTAGTTTTAAACCTAATTTCTGTATCAGGTGATGCTCCTCGGACATCAGTACCTCTTGTGGGAGTCCCTGAGACCCACAGGTCTAAAGGTTCATCTGCCCCAGCTGGCCCCCGATGAGATGCCCTGCTCCTGGGCTTGGACCCTGCGACTGACTGGAGCGATGTAGCCAGAGGATGGCGCCACAGTTAGCTGTTGCCTTCATAAATAATGAAGTACATAATTGAAGGCACTGTGGGGGTTTTATTCACACATTTTACATTTAAAGAGCTTCTGTGGTAACAGTCAAGTTTTTAACTTACATGTCTGTCTGCCGTTTTTTAAAGTTCATCAATCAACAATGTTACGAAGCATTTTCTACACCTTTATCCAAATCGACTTACAATTTAGAACAAGCGATTTATCATAAAGAGGCAAATGAACACAGATAGTTAGATAGGGACAAAGCAAATGTGTGTGTTTTTTTTTTTTTTTTTGGATGCAGTCAAATGTTAGTTTTCAGCTGGTGCTTGAAAATGGTCAGGGTTTCAGCATTCTGGATAAGGGTCAGAAGATTGTTCCACTAGCCAGGAACGTGATTTCGTGTCTTTTTGATGTTATCACAAGATGTCGCTCACTTTTAGGAAGTAGGAGGGTGCCGAGGGTGCATTTGTGCCTGTATGATTTAGTGTATAAGGAAAAAATAAGAGGTCCAAGAACTGATCCCTGAGGAACCCCAGAAGCCAGTTGATGTGGTTTGGATGCCTCCTCTCCCCAGGCCACCCTAGACCTACTTGTGAGATGTTCAAATCATCAAAGTAAAATCCCAGTAATGAGAGGGTGGACAGGAGGATCCACAGTATCAATGGCGGCAGATAAATCCAACAGTGTTACGTCCCGTAGTACTGCAGGAGGTGTTACTTCTTCTATCTGTCTTGTTCTGTAACTATCTATAAAGGAACTGTTTAATGTTATGCTTTTTTAGCAGTGGCCTGCTTGAATGCGGTG
Organism: Enteromius anoplus; assembly: GCA_032359395.1. Classification (NCBI taxonomy): domain Eukaryota; kingdom Metazoa; phylum Chordata; class Actinopteri; order Cypriniformes; family Cyprinidae; genus Enteromius; species Enteromius anoplus. The sequence goes on along the minus strand of JAUMHG010000018.1, from coordinate 427,417 downwards.
AAGAAAAAGAGATGTTGGTTATATGTAGAAGTGTAGGAGAGAGGGTGGATAGCTGGAGTAGACAAAGATACTTCTGCCTCAGTGAGGAGACAGAGCATCAGCTGAGGAGTTGGAGGAGGACAGAAATTAATGTTTTTAAGTGATTACGTGGAGCAGGTCTGAGGCGGATCCAATAATGCTTAATGGGGGTGTACTAGTATTCCATTCAAGCATTCCATTTTTAGGATGTATAGAAATTATATTTATAGAAAAAACATTAATAATTTGACATTTTGCTTATCAGAGATGAGTTTTAAGGGATATTTGTGACTGCAGGGAAACTTTTAATAATAAGATTACAAAAATCACTTTTCTAAATGATCAGAATTGAGCATTTTTGGCAGGTAGACATTAAAACAACATTAAAAACTAAACAAAACACAATCTTTGAACACCTCAGCAACCACATGGCAGCACTCTTAACCACCTGCTATCATGATGGGAAATTTTATGTTTTCTAAAGAATCAGAACTACTGTTTTTGCACCGATTGTTTGTTTGTTTGTTTGTTTGTTTTATGTGTGTTATATTTGGATTTTTTAAATGAAATGTTTTGATATTTATTAAAAATATATATTTGCAAGTTCAATGCCTTGAACATGCACTGTATTAAAAGAACGAAAGGTCATTCACTTAGTTTGTTTTCTGAAATGAATAAACATTTAAATGAAAATGTTTACCTGGCACTGCAGTCTTTTTTATTTTAAATTGTGCTCCAGAACATCCTGACAAACAGGTGAGCAAAATATATGTCAAATAATATTTTCTGTCTGATGATTATTTATTACATGATTACTTACTATTAAAAAAGCAACTAAAGTGTTTATTTCTTTTTTGGTTTTTAATTATATCTAATATTTCATAATATTGCATTATGTTTTATATTTTCTAATAATTGTATATACTTTTTCCAAGGCAAACATTTCTATGTAATTTTAATACATTTTTTAAAATAAATGAAAACAAATATTTTTTGTTGTTGAGAGTAGTTGACTATGACAGCCTTATTTTACTAGTGACGTTTTTAAATGAGTTACGTAAAATGTAAAGAAAAAGGAAATGTGTTTTGTGTTTTCAATTAGAATTGACACAGAGACATGTTCGTTTGAATAGAGCAGTGTGTGGCAGCCTGAACTACCCATAATGCTCTGCTCAGGGCCGTCTTTGGAACCGGAGAGCATCACATGCTGCATTCAGACACACGTGCCACTGCTCCCATATCAGAAACTCCCTATCTGAGTTATTCAGGGCAGCTGTGCCAAGAATAGTCCTGCACTGTTTATGAACATCACAGCCGCTTTAACTCACTCTGCAGGGGGAAAATTCACAATTAGCAACACCAGCTTCCTCACATATGTGAGATTCCCTTTTTGGTCTGTTTTCCATCTTTCATCATGTTTTCCAAATGTGTGTGTGTGTGTTTTGGCAGGTGTCCGGGTATCTGGTCTGAGCCGGGTGAGCCTGCCGCTGGGCGGTAAAGTAGGAAGGACCTTTGGGCTTCCAGAGCCAATCTTCCATTACGTGTAGTACGACAGAATGAGGGGGTCTGCGAGGGGATTTCGTTTTGCTTTTTGCGTGTGCACTACATGTGCTTCAATCTCAGAAACAAAGGTGCCACTAGGCCGGTACTCCCAAGTATCAAAAACTAAAAAAGGTACATCTTTGTACTTTATTTACTCCTAAGTATTTCTACTTTAAAAGTTCCTATCGGAACCTTTTGAAGGCCCCTACACCAGTGACATGTTTTCTCTGTGTATAACATGATTAGATGCAGTGACAATATTAGATTTACAGAAATGTCATTCTGGGGCTTAACAAATCATATGATATGTCATAACAGTGGTTGCCTTATGCATTATTTTTTAAAGTTAAGCTTTACATAAGTTTTAGTCTTTATAGTTACTCATCATGACCATACCTTTAATTATTTTATTATAATTGGAAACTAAGCAAAGTTAACTAAAAACAAGAACGGTGAAATAAATAATAAAACATTTTTTTTTTTTATTATTATTATTATTATTTCTGCAAAGACAACACATTTTAACTTAGTTTATTAAGCTTGGCTTATTAAAAAAATTTCATAAAATCATTCAATCAAAATTAAAATGAATAAAAATAAAAACTATATAGACGTGTACAAAACAAAAACATCAAAATTTAAAAATCAAATTCTAAACAGTAACAAAAACTATAATAATATGTCAGCTATAATGTAATAACGTGAATAAGATTTTCGAAGAAACGTAATTTTATATTATGCCTCTTAAGTTTTCCTGTTTTTTTATAGTTCTCACTCCATTCTGATATGTAACCATATCAAGTATTAATATTTATATAAAAATCCTGGCTTACTCAGAAATATGCCATATATTAAAATGATGGTCATGATGAGGACTTTGCAGATGTCAGTTACCTTCAGATGCACAGAAGTCTGTCTATCTATCTATCTATCTATCTATCTGTCGGTCGGTCGGTCGGTGGGTGGGTCGGTCGGTCGGTCGGTCGGTCGGTCGGTCGGTCGGTCGGTCGGTGGGTCGGTCGGTCGGTCGGTCGGTCGGTCGGTCGGTCGGTCTGTCTGTCTGTCTGTCTGTCTGTCCGTCTGTCCGTCCGTCCGGACGGACGATTTTCTTCCTAAAAAAGTCAGTGTTCATGCTTGACTTGCAATTATAAGTTCAGTTAACTTTAGCTTGGTTTACTAACGGAACGTTGGATTAAGTTTAAGTTATCTCAGCAGATTTTAACTTGTTTAATTGCAGCAGCATTTTTTTCCGTATGTTGCTCATATGTTGTGGTTAGTGATTTGAAACATGCTACCTTTAAAGGAAACCTAAACTTTATGCTATGGGTCTCCAGTCACGAGTTGTGGAAAGTAACATTATATTTAAATGCTTAGTGTTATGATCAAAACATAATGCAATGAAATCCAATTACGAAAAAAAGCATTTAAAATCATGATGATCATATTTGATTTTTGCATTTGAACATGATTTTTATTATAAAAAAAAAAAAAAAAAAAAAAATATATATATATATATATATATGCATAATTAAGAAAATCTAAATTGCTTTAGTCCAGTAAGTGTTCATCTTGAAAGTTACTAATTTAAAAGTAATTCTTATGTTTACTTTATAAAAATCAGGTTACACAGAATAAAGACACAAGTAGCGAGAAGCTTTTACAATTATACTAAAAGGCCTAATAAAAGTGTAAGCCGTCAATCAGAAGATTATATTATCACGCTTAACCTTTTTTCCACACTACATTATCTTGTGGAAATGTATAAATCCAGTGTATCATTCATACTTCATGTTTAGGTCGTGCACACTGAGCTGCATGGCGTGCTGCAGGTGTGATATTCTAAGCTAATGTCCTTGCTTTCTTATGTCTGTGTTCATCTTCCGTCTCAGATTCCCTCCGGCTTTCCCTCCCTTCCTCTGCGCTGGGATCGTGGCGCTCCGGAGTGAGCAGAAATCTATTTCTGTCTCTGTGTATATTCCTCTCCGGCTGCTGCCGTGGCCAGCAGCGTGTTGTCACGGTGATGGACATCAGCCCTCGGCCAATCAACACGCACGTGTTTATGCCAAGAAACATGATCATTTTCCACTTACTTCCCACTGCTCTTATGAGTAAGTAAGGTGCTGTAGCTGTGCCTAATGGAGAGAAGTCGGTGTAAAATGGGATTCACACAGTGAGGATGGGAACTGCACTGTTTAACCTGACCTAAAGGAGAGCAGTGGCTTTCAGTAAGAAGATCTGGCCAGGTGAGAGACAGTTTGATCTAAACTATGATGGTAATGTCATGGCTGTGTCAAGGCGTTTCATCCTGGCACATGGTTTGTATTTGATGGTCACATCTTGTGTGCTTTTGTGCGCATTTTACCAAAAAGTGTCACCAAGTAGCAATTTTGAGATTGTTCATTCTTAAAATTAAGGGTTGAAGCATTAAAGGGATAGTTTACCCCAAAATGAAAATTCTGTCATAATTTTCTCACCCTTGTTACAAACCTGTATGAATCTTTTTCTGCTGTTTAAAAAAAAAAAAAAGAAGATACTTTGAAAAATGTTGGTAACCAAATAGACTTCCCTACATTATAATTTTTCCACACTATGCACTCTCAGGTAAATAAAAGGTGCTAAAGCTATCACTGGGGTGATATATTTTCAAAAGGTACACTGTATGTTTTAAGTGTACACTTGAGGTGTTAATATGTTCCTTTAAGGTACCAGTATGGCCCATTCAGTTACAAAGGTGTATGTTTTGAACAGGTACTGCCTCAGTGACAGCTTTTGTACCTTTTTTTTTCTGAGAGTTTGGTTACCAGCATTCTTTTGTTTTCAACAAAAGAAAGAAACTCATTTTTGCTTTGGAACAACATTAGGGGGCGAGTAAAAGATGACGTAATGTTCATTTTTAAGACAACTAGCCTTTTAAAATCCAACTTTCCCATTCCACCAAAAGTTCTTCAGAATATTAACCATTTGTTTTTCATACTAGGGAACAAATTATTATTGTGAAATGGATGTTTATTTAAGCTAAAACTATCTATGTACACAGTAAATTTTGAGTCTGTATTATACTAGTCACTGGAGTTGATATTGGTCTGCAGAGCTTGTATGGGCATGTTTGGACATGAGTTAACTCTATCCAGATATGTTATAATGCTTCTGATCGTGATGATGTATGTAGTCCTAGTGATTAATCTTTCTCACACACTTGAATTGAAGCTTTATTCATTGTTAGTTTTCACTGTGAAATAGCACTTAGAATGTGTTGCCATGGTGATCAGAGAACACTGTTCATCAGACACTGAGAAACTCAAGGCATTTATTTTAAATCTGAAGCTCGTGACCTTCTCTAGTCGGAGAAAGAGTGGGAAGATGCACAGTGAGAATTGAAGCTCAACGTTATTACATTTTAGAAACAGAAAACCCAAATATCCTGACATTTGCTCCAAACCTGTAAAACAAACCAGAATCAACATTATAGAATTACAACTGAAGTCTATATGACTTGTGCGCTTTATATTTGGTGTGGAAACAATTTTCATTTTGAAACTGGTAGTTAATTTCACAAATTATTACAAAGAAACTGCAATTAATATCTACAATTAAAAATAAAATTTTGTACAGAAAAAGTTTTAAAAAGGTCAACTTATAATTTTACTTATAAACTAGTACATTTCAGAAATAATTGTAAGTAGTACATTGAAATTATTTTAAAGCATACTACAAAAATCTTTGTTTTACTTACAGATTTAAAAATATTTTTTACACAGTAAACTATTTTCATTCACAAATTTCTAGTTAATTTTACAGTCGTTGCAAAGAAATGTTTCAAATGAAACTTCAGAATGGAAATGTTGAGATAATATTTTATTGTAAAACTACAATAGCTATCTTTGTTTTATATACATTTCTTTCCATTCCACAAACCTCCACTATGAATCAAATATACCTTGTTTTGAGATATGAGAAATTCACATGGACTACAGATATGATAAAGATATGGACTACGTTAAAGGTGTTTTATAAAGCAACATTTAGAACCACTGTAAATGAAATCTCTAAAGATCTTTTTCTACTGTACATAATCATTATGAATATGCACATTTGGACATTTGTAGGTTACCTGTAAAAGATGCATGTGATTTTCCTAATGTGCAGGAGCATGTGATGTCACACGTGCTGGAGGGTTACTTGAGGATGCCTGTTGGCCTATTCAGTATCCACTTATGTGAGACAAAGAACGTGAACGCAGCAGGAATAGTCGTTTGGTTGCCATGGGAACATTTCTCATTTCTGCACAGCACATGCGTGGTGAGTGGCATTTACAGTATAATTTCCAGATCAAGGCCATTAGCATATAGCACGCTTTTAGTGCCTTTATCCAACCTGTCTAACAGGAATCTGCACATACTAGCTAATCATGATGATTACACATCACAGGAAACTAGATTTTTTAAATATTGAAGTATTACAGTGTATGAAATAAATCATTTATATACATTCAAAAAAAAAAAAAAAAATTCACAAGGTTGCATTGCATTGTTTAAAAGTGACAGTAAAGATATTCATACCGTTACAAATGCTTTTCTTCTGAACTTTCTATTCATTAAGGAATCCTGAAATTCATGAATCATAGATTCCAATCTGTTTTTTTTATCATTTATAATAAATATAAATCAGCGTATTAGGATGACTTCTGAAGGATTGTGTAAAGATGCTGAAAATGTTAAACTAATAAATGTTTCAAATGCAACCTTTGGATCATCTAAAAAAACATGCAACATTTTTGTTACCAATCCCAACATATTAAATGGCAATGTTTAAAGTATATGAACACCTCTGACCTTTAAGCCAAAAGGCCATTTCCACCAAAACACTGGCATAGTTAACAAGCAAAACAATGCAAACTAATGGTAAAGTTAACACAGGGGTCAATCCTCTGGTTTATGACTCCCATAACAGACTCTGACATGCACAGGGCATGTATACATTTATATATAGAGAGAGAAAGAGAGAGAGAGAGAGAGAGAGAGAGAGAGAGAGAACGAGCAAGGCGCTGCAGCTTTCTATATTCTGAATTAAGTATACTGTGAAATGGCCCTGAAATGGCTGATCCTCCACAACCATTGAAGGTCAAGTCTCTCATCTCTCTATAAATATGATGGTCTGTCCCAGCGGGTGCTCCATACGGCTGCTCGGCTTTTCCACTGTCTAAGGCACATTCATTTGCTGACCAGCGGAAATCTGCACATTTGCATGTGATTCGATAGTGTGCAAACGTTCCTCCTCCGCTGGCTGCTCGTGTCACTATGATGCATTACTGCATTCTGTGAAAGTAAATAAATGGACCTCCAGGACTGCACCACTGTACCAGAACATATCTGATAAACTAGATGTCCACACAGCTTTCCTGACTCAGCAAAATATCATTACTTGAGCGCAGAGTAGTAGTTGCCTGTGCAAAACATGCTGTATTACTGCCTGGGTGTCTCTGTGCTGTTTCTGATGGATATATATTCTATAGCTTGGTTGCTTACTTCAGTGCGAGTCTGTGGGATTTCTGTGCATTGTTCTATTGTCCACCAACTTTCAAGTCAATTGTTGACTTTCTTAGTAAATACTTTGCCTTTTTTCCCTATACAAATATCTATACATTACATTCTTAAATCAAGACACATTTACTTAAATTTTTAAGTAAGTTATCAATCTTAATCCAAATTTGTCATTTTGCTTCAAAATAAAAAAGGATCATAATGAAGTGCATTTAAGCTTCTAAAAAGCAATGTCTTAAGTGTGTTTAATATAGAGACACAGAGGAGTCAAATTGTTGAATACAGTCGAACAAAAATTATTCTTGTCGCTTTACAAGCCTTCTGGTTTTCATCCAAATATCTTAATTTGCATTCCGAAGACAAACGAGAGTTTGGAACCACATGGGGTTAAGTGATTAATGATTTCATGCTTAACAATGCAGAAAAATATCTGCCAGTGGGGTCAAACCTTCAAAGGGAAAACAAATACTGACAGGTGATTTAAGCGCAAACCATTTTTTTCCCACTCAACATCTGTCATATGTGCTTCTCAAGTAAATGCATCTTGATTTAAGAGTGTGGAAAACAAGGCAAAAATACTGAGGAAGAAAATTATTTATTGCAATGTAAGTCACTTGTTAAGACTCAAGATTCGAGGAATCAGACTGAGCAGCGTGCCAAAATGTATTTCTTAGGGTTTGATCAGATCGCTAGCCCTGAGCAATATGAGGAGTAGTAATAGTGACGCTTACTTGCTTTTGTAATAGTGGAGCGCTCTTATGTTACTTGACACACTAGGACTACAACACATAGACAGTATCTGTACTGGATCATGTTTTCCTGACCCCCTGCGCTCCTCTAATGCAGCACCCAGTTGTCTTCTCCCACTGTAACTTAAGATGATGGTCACAGCAGGTCAAATATTTTTAGTTGTGTAAATTGTATTGTGTTGAAAGGTCAAGGTTATGGGCCAATTGAGAAGCAGTGAGGATTTACCACCCTGAACAAGGCTTCATTTCAGTAAAATGTCAGCATCCATGAGTTTACGTGTGTACGAGATCTTGAGTGTATTATTTAAGGGCATTACTTGTTATTTAAAGATAATTTAAGAAAATGTAAGGGGCAAAAAGTTGGACATATATTTATTGTTATATATATATATATATATATATATATATTCTATCCATAATGGAACTCATTTTTAATAAGAACTTATAAACTAACTTAAAAACATTTAAAGAGATTTACTGCAAGTTTTGAGATTAATCAATGAAATATGCTTATGCCGAAGCCAACTTATTTTTGTTTAACTATACAATAATTTTTAATTATATAAATTCCTGTGAAAAACTACAATACCCATGATTCTGCAAAGAAGTTTCCACCAATCAGAGCAAGTAAAAGAACCGCCCACTTCCATGAAGTATTGCAAATGACATAAGCTCTCAGATCACTTTAAAAAATCAAAAGCAAACTATAATACTTTTTTTTTTCAATATAAAGTTGACATCTGTAACATCTCAATTATTTTATACTGCACCATTGTTTATTTTTTGATGTTGTCATTTGCAATGCTTTATGGGATTGTAGTTAATCTATTTAAAGCCGTTAAGCTCTTGTGTCTTTGTCTGAATTTTCATATATGTTTTGCTTAAAATCAACGTTATGTTCTGATTCATGGCTGCAAAAGAAAAAAAGACTGAGAAAAACACTTCTGGAAACAGTGCTGCTGAAACCGTGGCACCTGGTTATGTTGTGTTGGAAGCACAAACATTGTTCTGGAATTACGCACATCACTAAATTGTGTAAATTAATCGCCAGCAACATGCATTTTAAATGTTAGCTATGAATTCATGTTGCTTTTGGGATGTTGCTGATAATTTATCTCACCCATGACTAATGACTACTGTGTGAACTATCAGGAGTTTCAGTCCCGGTCTAATACTGTGTTCGGAATAGAATATTAGGACACTACTTGCTGTTTATCGCAATCCTATCCACAGCTTGAGTCTTTTATTTCAGCGCAGCGTAGGTGTTGTGCTTTATTCTATGCTAAACCTTCCTGAATCCAACTCCTTTTCACAAGCAGCATGGCCATTCACTTCTCCCTGCGCTGATGCAAAAGTGGCCTCGAATGTGGGCCGTTGCATAACCCTTCGCAGGGCCCCTTTTCTATTTTTGTTCCTGGATACGCGTCTCAGTGAGGTATTTTCTGTGGTGACTCGCTTACATCTGTAGCTCTTCTAATGTACTCTCATTGAGCAAGACACGGATGACTGTTGAGACTTATTCCTGGCACATTTGTCTTTTTTCTGAAGGTGATGTACAGCAATACAGGAAGCAGGAATTATGAGAACATCTGCATTTGACTGGAGACATTGGATGAGGCTGAATTTGGACACCAGGTTTGTAGATTGATGGTGTTGTACGTCTTACTGGGACTCAAAAGCAGGTGATTCGTCAAAGTCAGTCCTTGACTGCTCTGCTTTTTTGAAGCATGATACGCTCCTCTGTTGACATTTGGTTCCTGCTGTAGTTTTAAGATGCAACACAGCTGTATTTCATGAGATGCCAGGCATCCCGCCGGGTAGTGATGCCAAGGGGGGCTGATATATGACGTAATGACATTCTCTCGAGTCTGGTTATATTTTCCCGCCTCTGGCTTTGACATGTTGCGCCGGTTGTTGTTGTAGATGCGTTAACGCAGATGCTTGCCTGGTCATCCAATGGATGATCGAAGGTCAAACTTGGACATTTGCAGACTTTCGATGTTGTTCTTAAACAATGAAATCGCATCATGTTACTTGGACAGATTTGATGCCATTATTTTCTGAATACCGAAGACCGCTGACACGCATTTAACTTGTCAGCCCAATTTTTAAAGGTGCATTTAGCCTCTGGCAGGTTTATCCACCAAATTTCTCCTCCAATGTGTTGAGGACAGCGCACGATTGAGATTGACCTTGAAAAAGGCACATCTGATCGCTGGGTTTTGTCATTCCTACATTAACTCTCTCTCTACTCGCTATCTCCAGACAGACAGGCTGTTTAGATACCAACTCGACCCGTGGGAAACATTTGACTTCATTGTAGACTATGTCAAGATTCGGTTTTAGATTTTATAGCCTGGTGGAGCTTGAAATTTGTTCTCTGATTGCTTGTGAGTTTGAACGTCCTAGTTAAAAGGTTTGAACCAGATAACCTTATGTAACCTCATTATACAAACTCTGATGTATGCAGATGGTAATTGTATTTGCATGTCTACTCAAAGAGTGGAGACAGTAAGTTGCAGCATTATTGTTTAATATTGTGTCACTACCTGTTGACTTCTTTATAGAATTTAAATAATAATTTAAGTTGGTCACACATTTGTGTTGCATAACGAATATATTTATTGGTCTTTACAGGGTGTTTAACTTTACAAGGTACCTGACATGTGTTTGTTTTGTTGATGAGGTTTTCAGCGGCAGATACCCAGTATAAAATCATTTCAAGACTTTGCTCTTTTATTTTCATGTTTTGTTTTGTTTTTTTGGGCAGATTCAACACAAGTGCTTCTTCATTTTGTAACTGTTGTAATGGACTAAGAAAAAAAATGTGTAAATGTGATTTATCGTTCTTCTGAAGGTGAAACAAGAATCAGTACCGTAAGGTCAATAAGTTATTTTAATGTTTTGAAAGAAGTCTTTAAATCTCAAGGATGCTTTTATTTAATCGAGAATATAGTAAAAGGTAATACTGTGAAATAGTATTACCATTTAAAATAACTTTTCTATTTTAATGTATTTTAAAATATAGTTATTCGGGTCATGCTGATTTCGTTCGATTATCAGACAAACAGCTGCTTAACTTTTTTTTTCATGATTCTTGAATGAATAGAATGTTCAAAAGAGCAGCATCTATTTCAAATACAGTTCATTGTAACATTGTAAATGTCTTACTGTCACTTTCAATTTAATGCATCCTTGCTAAATAAAAGTTTTTTTTGTTTATTTTTTTTGCCTGTTTATTTTGTACTTGATGCCTCCAAACATTTTAATGGTATTCAGTTGATCTTCATTCATATTTCATGGTCAGCACCTTGGTGTGTGTGTGTATAAATATATATATACCGTATATACAGTGCCCTCCACTAATATTAGCACCCTTGGTAAATCTGAGCAAAGGTGGCAGTGAAAATAAACCTTCATTGTTTATCCTTTTAATCTTTCATTCAAAAAATTAATAAATGTTTTTTCTCTAATACATGTTGGCCACAATTATTGGTACCCAATTATTGCTATGTTCTTTTCCCAAGATAACAGCTCTCAGTTTTCTCCTGTAATGCCTGAAAAGTTTGGAGAACACCTTATAAGAGAAAAGAGACAATTCCTTCATCCAGAATCTCTCTAGACCCTTTTATGTGTGGTACGACTCGGTTCGGCACGGCTCAGTTCGGCTCGGTTTGCGTTTCCATGTAGAGTTTAGAGTGGGCGGGATTATTTACGTGTCATTATAGTTGCGCCGCCTCTACTGCCGTGACATCTTCATAAATAATGACGATTTTCTCCGGCCAATCAGTGACCAGCAGAGTTTACACGTCACGTTTTGGTAACGATACGGCTCGCTTGGAACCTCGGTTGAGGTGGTACTAAAAAAAGGACCAGGTACTGTTACCAGTGGAAAACCCCCCAA
>JAUMHG010000018.1:402508-412739 GCA_032359395.1 Enteromius anoplus | reverse complement strand
GCTTCAGAAGACTTGGAATGTGACACGACTTGTTTGTAATGTATTTAAACTGCTTGTTTATGATTAGTTTGTGCAATTCTGGCGCCCATGCTACCATTTTTTTTTACAGTGCATGCTACATTGTCACATGACCACATCAATTTGCATGCAAGTGGCATTGTGTTAAAACGTGTTATATTAAGTGTCCCCAATACGTGTGTACTTCCATAGTAACTAGATGTGTATGTAGTATGTAACCACACTGTAAGTGCATATTGCTACATATTATCTACAACTGTAATATTTCTGCAACTTCACACATGTAACAACCCTCAGAATGGCATGTGTAAGTATAAATGTGTAACAGGACATTGTATAAGAGTAACTGGAACAGGGGGTGATCAGGGGGTGTAGTTTAGGGATATGTAAAGTGGGTGGAGTTGGTGCACCTCTGTAATACCAGTGTATATACATGGTAACCCAACAGGAACTGTCCACTTAATATAAAGTGTAACATTCTAGACACCAACCACAATTTATATGTAAAGCCTAATTTACTGCCCGCTGCTGTGTAACATCAGAGTAATTACATGCTAAATCCATAGCAATTGTCTATTTAATATAAAGTGTATCACTTTATTTACCAAAAAAGTGCTGTTAGTCCTGTTCCACATGTGTACTTACACACCATTCTGAGGGTTGTTACATGTGTGTAGTTACAGAAATTTTACAGCTGGAGATACTATGTACCGGTGTGTACTTACACTGTGGTTACACACTACATACACATCTAGTTACTATGTAAGTACACGGGTATAAGGGACACTTAATATAAAGTGGGATCCATTTTTCCATTCTGTACACATTCTGCATACTACTTTCTTTCAAACTACAGGACTCAAATAGCTTTGTATTATAAAACCTATTTGAAAGCAATTGAACTTTATCTAAAGCTGGTCTTGGCATCAGAAGGCACATACTCAGTCCATTCACTGTCCATCTGATGCAGCACAGAACAATGACACAAACTAGCAGACACTGGCAGTTGTAATCTTATTTGCTGGCTTCACACAACTTCAGTCAGTCCGTCTGGACATGAAGTCTGATGCAATGATCGTTTCTGAAAAATAATTAATCACTAAACACAATTTCTCTAAAGCTCATGGATATGGGCCAAAAAAACACAAAAAAACTATTCCTGTCAATGCTGGTTTATTATTGAAGCACTGAGAAAAAAAAGAAAAGAAAAAAAAAACCTGGTGTAGAAACAGTTTTCATAATGTTTACTATTTGACAAATGTAATTTTATCAGTTTAAATATTACAGTATTTTTAAAAAAATTCTTATTTTTATATTCATTTTTATTTTATGTATTTATTACTAATATTTAGTAAAATAAAACATTCTTAGAATTTTATTATTTCGTTTAAGTGTTATTTTATGTTTTATTCTTTAATATGAATTTCTTGTTATTTATTTACAGTTTTTTGCAGTATTGCTTCTCAAGTAGGGTTAAAAACACAATAAATACATTGTTGATTTCTTTCTTTTGTAGACATGAGATGGTAAGATTCAGATGTTTAACATCATAATCACAACATATAATAAAATGTCATCTTTATTGTTACTGTAAAGATACATTTAAATTATTATAGGATCTAAGGATAGGATTCTTTACGGTTTGAAATGAACCTATTTTATTGTCAGTATATTTACCAAATAAAACAAATTGTATATTTCTCCAAACAAACAGAAAATGTTAAAAAATAATCAGCTAAAGTTCTTGTTTTGAACAAAAATTATCAAAACATATTTAGTGTTTGTATAAATAATGGTGCTCTTTACCACTTTGAACCCTAAAACTCAACCCTAAAATCTTTTCGTTTTATTGTAAAATATACTCCAATAATCTTTGTAAAAATTATTTTCTGAAGTTGTAATTACTGCAATTTCATATGAACCCGTCCCTAAATGGCATTTTAGAACTAAAACGGTGACTGGTCACCTTAGTGGTCAGTTTATGGCCAGAATAAGCAGATATTTTGTCGAGTTTGAGAGTTTTTCCCTGGTCTTTTCGGCAGCTGTGTTTGTTTACTGTCCGTGGAACCCAATATCTCTAATTACATGAGCTTCAGATTTTGCCACCTTCATTTTTCCGTCAGTTTCCATTAATCCACCCACCTGCTCTCTTCTTTTCCTCCATAACTGTATTATCCGTCCACACACTAAGCCTTCAGATAGATAATGCCTTATTCTCTGTTTTATTCACTTTTCTCTGTCCAGAAACTCCCTCTCTCCGTTTTTTTCCTGCTTTCCTCGTTCCCAGTAACACCAGTCTTGGATATCGCACAGATCTCTTGCCAATCTTTAATTATTTCTTCCTTTAATCTTTTGCTTTCCACCCACTCTTTCTGTTTCACAGCTTCTGGAAGTGTAAAAGTTTCTCCTAAAAATGTTGCGGCCTAAAAATTTCCTGAGATGCTGATTCCCTGGAGCGTCAAACATTAGAAAAATAAAAGAGGATTGCTTCGTTATCGGAGCGACTTCATAAATATTTCCCTCAGGATGCTTTCTGTAATCGTATTATTTTAATTACAACCAGTTTAAAGGTCTCAGCAGTGGCTTCCAAGCAAAAGAATTTCTGAAGCTAATCATTGATTGAATGAGTCGAAATCACGAAATCAAAAAGTTCTGAGTCACAGGAGTGTTATGATAATAATTACATTATAATGAGGCTATAATGTAAGGCTGCATTCTCAATGTGGCCACAAGAGCTGGTAAAGATGAGACGAGCATCTTCTTTTGTGGTCTGCTTCCTCTCTCAGGTCGACTACCGCCATGATGAAGAAACAGCTTGAAAACAGTCCTGTGTAGTTAAAGTACTAACAGTCTATAGCCAGCTACCTGAATAATAACAGCGCTGATTAATAGCACAAATGTATAAAAGAAACTCTATTGGCCCTTGAGTATTGTGATGACTGTCATGCAAAGAACGACTGCCTAATATTTATATTTAGTCTTTTTTTCAACACAGTCTCACGACCAATTCGTACATATTTATGCGAGGTGCCAAATTTGTGCCAGTTCATACTAATTCGTATGACCTCACTCGTACGATTGGGTAGCCACGTAATGGGTAGGTTTAGGGGCAGGTTACATTTAGGTCATTTGTACAAATTCGTACGAATTGGCATCTCGTAAAAAAGGTACGATTTAGAATAAATCTCATGAATTTGTATGAGTCAGGTCTGGAGACTCTGGAGGGCGCACGGGATGCACGGCAGACTCTGGAGGCCCTGGGTCAGGGGCCTTGGCTGGCCATGGCAGATCGGGTACTGGCTGTGGCAGGTCAGCACCAGTCCCACTCCAGACCCCTGTCCCGCCCACCTTTTCAAGGATCCACACCTTAAATTTTCTTGGGGAAGCTCACCGGGGGGCGCTCAGGGGGTGCTGGATCTGGAGCAGACTCAGGAGCAGACTCAGGTGGGTCGGGCAACGACAACAGGTCCTCCTCCGCCATTGGCTCTGGTCGGTCGGGCCACGGCAGCAGGTCCTCCTCCGCCATTGACTCTGGCAGTGGCAGCGGCAGCATGGCAGGCTCAGGCTCTGGCTGCGTGGCTGTGGCAGCATGGCAGTCTTTGGCTGGCGCTGTGGCAGCGGGAAGTCTGGCTCTCCCGACAACGAACTAGGCCACGTCTCGGAGAGCAATGGGGTAGGGCCGGAGTCCACGAAGATGTGCGCATTCCTGGACGGGGGCGTGCTCTCTGCTGGCTGCTCATGAAAGCTCGGTAACATCCACATCCGCGAGCACGCTGTCAACTAGAGCAACTAGCTTCCCCGTGAATGCCATCTTCAGTATGGATCGTTGTTCTGTCACGAATCACACTCCGTCGTGTATGTGTGTGCGTGCACCTCACAGCGCGGGCAGGGGGCAGAGGAGACGATAGCTTAAGAAAAGGCTAACTTTAATTAAAGAAAACAAAGGCTGACGAGGCAGCAAAACATACAGCACGACATAGAGGACACGAGACTTTAACAACCGATGACATGAACTCAAAAACATAGGTATTTAAGGACAAGAACTAATGAGTAGAAGTGAGGTCAGGTGAAAAAGACAGGTGGCACGAATGAACTAATCAAACGACAAAAGACGGACTAAACCAAAGAATACACAGATAGGGGGGAGAACAAGACCAGACAGACATGGAACATGACAGATAGTTCTTTAATAGATTTACTTGTGTGTATGTGTGTGTGTGTGTGGTAAATAAATAAATACAAATTTACAATAAGTTTGCATTTGTTAACTTTATTGTCACATTCTCTGTCTGTTGTGGTTTCATTTTTGATGTCTGTTTTTGTATCGTGTTTGAGTTTCTTCCTCACGTGTTTGCCCATATTTGGTTATTCCTGTTGTAATGTGATTATTAGTTGATTATGCTCCACCTGTGTTTCCCCAGCTGCCGTCCCTTTAGTAATCAGTTTGTCGTGTATAAATCCCCTGTCCTTTGAGTTCTTGTTTGTGGTTCAATGTACATGTTACGTTCTCAGTGTTTCAATGTTTCTCTGCGTTTGTTTTCTTTATTATTAAAAGTAATTTATGTTATTTGAATCCTCGTCTCCTGCGCTCTCCTTCTCCGGGTACCTGACGTTACAATTATGTTACAATAAACTATAACAAACAATAACAAAGAATACTTCTACATTTATTCACCTTAGTCGGTTTTAACTTACGTTAATTTTTAAGGATCAAAAGTTAACATCATTTAATGCACTGTGAACTAACATGAACATATATTTCTATTAACATTACATTAATAAAAGGTTAATAAATGCTGTAAACAATGCTAATTAATAT
Organism: Enteromius anoplus; assembly: GCA_032359395.1. Taxonomy (NCBI): domain Eukaryota; kingdom Metazoa; phylum Chordata; class Actinopteri; order Cypriniformes; family Cyprinidae; genus Enteromius; species Enteromius anoplus. Next base: position 407,902 of record JAUMHG010000018.1, on the reverse strand, counting down.
CAATGATTATTTCAACTGTAAAATCAGAAATGTACTCAGAAAAGAACAGGATTCTTGTTGGGGTTTTTTTGCATGTTGTTTTTTATATTCACTTTTCAGTCTCTTAAGTTTTATAAATTCAAATTTTTTTTATTAATTTCCAATATTTAGCTACTTAGTTATTTTACGAAAAATTATAGATATATTTATATTTATATAAAAGTAAAATATTTTATAACTGTAATGTTTTCTAATAAAATAAAAATAACATTTAAAACATTTTTTGTCTGACTTTAAGTGTATTTTATCTCAAAGATGTATTTTTTATTTTAAAAATATATAATTTATTTGTTTTATAATATTTAATTTATTTATTTATTCATTTATTTATTCCTTTAGACAATTGAATGGTTACCCTGACTTTGATGAACCCAGATAGGAGCATTTTTAACAGAATAAGAACTTAAATCTGGGTCTGCTCTTCAAATAAAGGCATCGTGTGACTTCAAACGATCTGGGATATCGTTCACATGTGATACTGACTACTTTAGTGATGGTTTCATGGTGTTTTTTGGTCTTTATTGGAGCAAAACATTATGAACCGTCTTTGTATGAACACCTTTGATTGTTTGTTGGACAACCTTTCGGGCATTGGTCTCATTTCTTAAGTATTAGGCCAGAAGACCTGGAGTCTTCGCTGATCTCACCTGAACAAGCGCTGACTTTGATCAATGTCTCTCTGGTGCGGTGACGGCAAAAGACTCAGAGGGAGTTTCCGAGATCTTCGGCTTTTTTGATCGTTCGTTTTTTTCCAACGCCACATTTCATTCATCATCAAGATCAGACAGGAACGCACCTTCAAAGCGGCTGGTCTCACCCAGGCCTAATTCAGGCCCGGTGTGACATTCTCTCAGTCTGTCTGCGCTTCTGCTTTAGTCGTCGTTTTGCCAGTCGACTCACGCAGAATCAAACCACTTTAATACCTCTGCCATTTGCAAAACAAATTTCCTGTTTTGAGACCCAACAAGATCTGACAAAATGAGAAACCGATGCCTCCGGAAGATAGCGGGTGAGAGAGAGACGTTGGAGGGGGGTTGGGCTGGGGCTCGGCGGGAAAACCAACAACAAAAGCAGACAGAAGTTGAGGGTGTAGAGGGGCTTGTTAGCGGTGGAGGAAACAGACAGCTGCTCCTGTTACTGTGTGACATCCCGGCCCTTGCTGTGCATCTACACGGTCGAGTGGAAGACGCTTCTCTGGTTTGGGTTGCTCAGGGTCTTTATGGCTCAGCGCTGATGTGGTGGGGAACTGGGCCCAGAACAGATGAGGCTGCAAAACACCACAAAACATCCCCATAATCACAAATCAGATTGCATCTAAACATGAGCCTCTGTAGCCTAAGATGCCTACAAGATCCTCTATGTCATTGTGCTTTGGAGAAACCAGGGTAACACTTTATTTCTATTGTCCACTTCAGACATTCTACTAACAGTAAATGACTTAGAAACTACATGTCAACTAAAATATGTACCTCTGTGCACTTCTTGTGTATCACCATTTTTACGTACTTTACAGAATGTTTTCTGCAAAGAGAAATATACACTGAGTGGCACTAAAACACATTTTATTACGTTGATATAGGTATGTATTGCGGCGGTTCGGAATTATTCAGAATTAATGTCTGTGCTGTTGCTGCTTAGAGTTACTGCTCTATCATGTTGGAAATATACCCTACTCCAAATCAAACCCTAAACCGATAGTGTTAACAAATGCAAAACTGATATAAAAACACATTTGTTGATGCTACCATGTCATTTCAGCTTCCTTTTACACAGATCTGAAGTGTTTTGTCGAAGCGTAGTTACACAGGATTGAACCGGAGCTCCTCGTCTCTCATCTCTGTACTCTGTGAGCTACCGAACAAACCTACCGTCTATGAAAACACATAGATATGAAGCTGGATATGTCTGATGATAACGTTAAAAAGCAGCAGTTTCCAAATCTCCCAGCATATTAATATAGTTTTGAAGTCACATGATATTCTTGAAAATTACGCTGTATTAATCAGAACTCTGCAGATTTGTGTTAAAAGGAATAAAAGGTGTCAGAGTTCTACTGCTTCTAGTGTTCAGTTCTTTTGGAAACTGCTCTGATATGTACTTGTTGGCATGTATTTTGTGTTTCATTAAAAAATGCACCCCGGTATGTTTATGCAATGAGACCAGGTAGTAACTAGTAGTCATTAGAGTGTTAGTAGACTGTCTAAAGTGGAGTATTAACATAATATGTACCTGAAACCAGAAGCTCAATAGCTGCTCAGAGGAACCTAAAAATCTATATCACCGTTATGATTTAATACTCTTTTATCACTGCTATGCCAATGACACACAGCTCTAGCTTTCATTTCAACCAGATGACCCAAACGATAGCCGCACGGATCTCTGGTTCCTTGACATCTCGGAGCGGATGAAAGATCATCATCTACAGCTCAACCTGGCAAAGACTGAGCTCCTCATTTCCCTGCAACTCTACAGCATGATTTCACCATCCATTTGGATACATTAATTATAACCCCATCTAGTTCTGCCAGAAATCTTGGAGTTATCTTCGATGACTGCCTCTCATTCAAAGACCATATTGCTAAAACTGCCTGATCTTGCAAGTTTGCCCTACACAACATCAGAAAGATCAGGCCCTTTTTTACAGAGCAGGCCACACAACTTCTTACCCAGGCCATGGTCCTCTCCAGGCTGGACTACTGCAATGCTCTTCTAGCCAGTCTTCCCTTGTGTACAATCAAACCTTTACAAATGATTCAGAATGCAGCAGCACGACTGGTCTTCAACGAGCCCAAAAGGGCCCATGTGACACCACTCCTTATCACCCTACACGGGCTCCCAATGGCAGCTCGCATCAAATTCAAGACACTGATGCTTGCATATGAAACAACCACAGCTCGGCTCCCGCTTACCTCCACTCACTGCTTCCACTCTACACTCCCTCCAGATCTCTGAGATCCGCCAGTGAGCGAAACCTCATTGTAACATCACAAAGAGGCACAAAATCTCTTTCCAGAACATGTTGTTTTTGCCTCTTTAGGACTAACTTCTTGATGTTTTCCTCACCTGTATGTCGCTTTGGATAAAAGCGTCTGCTAAAGGAATAAATATAAATGTAATACAGTATGAAACCTTTTTTAATGAAGATATACTGTACCTCAACATTATATTATTTTGTATTTTTTAAATACATGTATTTTGTGAATATATAGTAATGTTAAAGGTGCAATGTATAATATTTAGGAGAATTTATTAGTAGCAATGCAATATACCATACAAAACTATGTTTTCAGAGTAGTGCAAAGACCTTACATAATATGTGTTATGATTTTATAACCTTAGAACGAGCAGTTTATATCTACATACACCTCGGGTCCCATTACATGCAAGTCGCCATTTAGTGCCGCCCTGTTTCTATAGTAGCCTTTTCATCATGATGTTTCACTGTAGACTTCCTCCGATGCCTATTTGGGAGACGTCTCTGAAGGTAAAACAGTAGCAAAACTCGAGAGCTTGCTAATTTGAATGTGAGAACTTGTAAAATTAATATTTGTATTTGTAAGTTGAAATGTATAATCACAGCTCTGATGTGAAAAGCTGCATTTATGGATTTGCACACGCAGGCAATACTCAGAACAGCTGTGTTTTTAATTCGAAGTTGCAGATTAAAAGTTACAAATGTGTAAAGTGTCATTCACATAAACAAAATGACAGGCACTTTTGTGTCCTACACATTTATCTTTGCGCTTTACTTCAGTTTCGCTGTACAACCACAAGTCACCGCTCACAACCTTTCAGATCTGGCAGTACAACCTCAGATCCCGGCGCTTTGGCTTTTGCTACTCCTTTTGCGATATTTCTGTAGCAAAACTCACTCGTGTACGGTGACCGAGAGGGGACGTCTTCGGTTTACTTGGTTTTGTCGTTATGTCGTTTCCTCAACAAAAGAAGTGATGGCCACGAGTTTATTGCATAAACAAACCTGCAAAAATAGCAACCCGGGATTATCAGAGATTAATTTTTATTACATTAAACATTTAATTTACTATTTGAATATTTTATACTATTTGTAAAATCTTCTATTATATTAACTTGTTAGGGTTATATTTTAATATTTATTTCATATATTTCTTTTCGGAGTATAGGTGTATACCTAATTAACGTTTTGTATAGTTAGTGCTAGTATATGTTATCATTGTAGACTGTTTATGCCCGTGCCTGATGATAAATAAGTGAGTTGTGTTTTCATTTGCAAATACAAATGCGTGAATGATTCATTCCTCAACGAAAAAGGTGATCCAACGGCTGCACTAGCCATTAGACTATATTAATAAATATTAATTCGCAAAAATAAAATGAAATATATTTATTTCAAACCTTTACACTGCATTTTAAATTCCAGTCGCTATAATCAAAGCTTTATTCGGCTACATTGTATTTGTAACACTTTGTTTCTTGTTTACACTTGTTTAGTCCTTGTTTAGTCTTGGTTTCGTTTTCACTTTTCCTGTGTTTCCTAATCATCCGCTGGCGAAACGGGTAGCCATCGCAAACCATCACGGCTCCCTCACTCAGCTGATCGCTGAGGTGTTGGGGCACGAAATCCACTCCGCTCAGGTGAGAAAGCCCATTTCGCCCGAGCGCCAGCCTGAACTTGCGCTTCGCGAGCGCCAGCCTGAACGCGTGCTTCCCGAGCACCTGCCTGAACGCGCGCTTCCCGAGCACCTGCCTGAACCCGCGCCTCCCTTGCTCCTGCCTGAACCCGAGCGCCAACCTGAAGCCACGCTGCCACTGCCAGAGCCTGCCACGCTGCCGCTGCCACTGCCAGAGCCAATGGCGGAGGACCACCTGCCGCCGTGGCCCGACCCACCAGAGCCAATGGCAGACGAGGTCCTGCTGCCGTGGCCCGACCCTCCAGAGTCGGCTGCGCATCCAGTGCGCCCTCCAGAGACTGATGCGCTCCCCGTGCGCCCTCCAGAGTCGACTACAAAAACATCCCCGCCCTCCCACCCACTTCAGCCTCTTGCCCTGCTGTCATCTGTCCTCCTGCGTCATCTGGCTTGGGATGCCTCCCGATTCCTCCTCCAGCATCCGAGGCCAGAACTCTGCCGCAGTCCTTCGACCCGTCAGCTCCGCCATGGGCCTTGGCTCTCTCCTCTCCTTCAGGGCTCGTTCATCCCCAAGCTCCACTGGGCTCGATCGTTCCCCCGGCTTCGCTTTGGTCGGTCGGTGTCCATCCGCCGCCTCTGGACCACGTTCCTCCGGCTACGCCTCATCTCTCCGTCCTGCCGGCTATGTCAGGCCCCTCCCTTCCTCCAGCTCCGCCTTGGTCCTCCCTCGCTCCAGCTTCACCGGGGC
>JAUMHG010000018.1:386318-396511 GCA_032359395.1 Enteromius anoplus | reverse complement strand
GCGCTCGTGTGTAAAATCATAATAAATTCATACTTTTTTATTTGGTCAGCACAGGGGGGCCACAGGGGTGGCCAGGGGCATGTCTACAGAGGCACGTGTCTCCCTAGGCCTCCGTGTAGAACCGCCACTGAATGACAATCATGACACAGGCAAGGCGAATGCTTAAAATAGATTACACACAAATCAAAGCACAATGATGACAGTAAAGTGTAATGCAGTAATAAAGATGGACACTGACACTTCTGATGATTTAAATGATGTTTTAAAAAGAATATATTTTAACAGTCCAATGCATAACTAAATATTAGCCATGAAATGAAGTATTCTAGCGTTTTACACAGAAACATGAATTGACTTGAGCATACCACTCCAGTTTTTGGCCATCTTGAACATGTTGGCAGCTCTGGCATACATTTCACATGCATCTTCAACCTTATGATTTCCCCTGTGAAAACGAAGATTTCTGATTTAATGCAATTTCAGAATAACTATAATTATTACAGGCTTACATACAATAATAAGCCGCTGTGAGTAAAATAAAAAGCATTGCATTATGCATGTCGCAGCACGGAAATATTTGACATTGGAGATCCAGAGAAACGCATGGATGGATTCAGGCTCTATATACTCATTTTTATACGTTTTATCGCAAAGAAAAGACATATAACAGGATTTTTGCATGATATAGGCATGTACTATTTATATAGACTACAGGACATTGGGTGTCTTTGAATGTCAGATCGTGACCAGCATCACTGCTGTCTCACCCGAACATCCCTCCGAGAAATGAACCCGATGATTTGACTTTTTTGTCCGCCTCTGCCATCAGCTGCATGGCTTCCTTCTCTTTCCCGGAATTATCCATGATTGAGTGTGTGGTGTTCACGAGCTGCGGCTGGATCCGTGAAGGCCCGGGGTTTGTTGATATAGAGTGCGGCTTTAATGCAGAATCATGAAGGATGCTCGCCTCCCCCTCCTCTTCCTTCTACTCCTCCTCCCGCTGCTGTCGGGTGATGCTGATGATGCGCGTTCACGATTTCGTTCAAAGACGTAACCACGCCCACTTATTATCATACACGCCGCAAGAGACGCATTACAATTAATAAACACAAAATACTTAAATTACGAAAATGTAAATATAAAACCATACGTTAATATGATATCCCAATCCTATAATATATAAATTAGCAAATGAAAAAGTATGAAAATAAACAAATGGGTAAAAACACGAACATATACATTATTATAACACGAATTGTCTCAAATTAAAAAGAATTTAAATGTAGCTTAGTAAAGTAAGCTAAACAAACGAACGAACAAATAAATCTTTGCGTTCTCGGCTTCGCGCATGTACGGAAGTGGCGTCATATTAGCGCCAAACTTGAAGCCTCGAAGGAAGTAAACAAACTGTGGTTGTAGTAAGTTCTTCTGTCAGTTACATCTGTTAAAATATATATTTTTTTAAATAAAATATTTGTTAATATCTGTCAGTTAAATCGTGCTAATTCTTATAATGTTGATTCGAGCCGTTGTAAAGTAAGAAACGGCACGTAACGGAACGGAACGTTAAATAGTACAGACAGAGATATTCTGTTTCATTCTAGCACAGATATCACTGGTAACGTATAGATTTATTTTAGTCTCTTAATCGTTAGATTATTTTAATTTTACGTCGTACATAATACACCTGGGTCTAGATGCATAAACATAATACTGTGTTAAGACTATGTGTGTGACCAGCTAACTTAGCAGTTATTCAAGTCAGGTAGTAGTCAGTCTTGCTTCTCTGATTCAGATTAGACTAATCTACCTTTTTCTAACTGGCTTTAAAACGTTATGGTTAGTCTTTAAGAAAACAAATAAGATGACTAGTTGAGGTTAAGTAGATTAGGTAACTGGTCCTTGCTGATGAGACAGTGTCTGTAAATAATATTTATCTTTGACTCTATCAGGACTACTGATAGCTGTGTGCATTTGCTTTCATTGTTCAGAGGGTGAAGGATGAGCAGTCAGGGTTCGAGCCGAGGGAGGGGTGGAAACACCTCTGGAGGAAGAGGAGGAGGGTGGAGAGGCGGAAGAGGATGGAGTAATGGTCAGTACAGAGGCTGGAGAGGCCGGCAATGGAGCAGAGGAGGAGGGAACTATTCCACTAACAATACACACCATGGTAAGTGCTTTGTGCGTTACGTAACTGCTTGTTTATAGGCAAAATACTAACGATATATAATGTAGTTTACATCTACATTTGTGCATGGAAAGATACTAAGCAATTATTAACAGAGCCTACACAATGTCAGGCTTTCTAAGAAACAAATGAAATACAGATGAATATATAAATAACTGTGTAAAAAAAAAAAAAAGATAGATCTATTGGAATTGGAAGTATTTTTTTAATTCGATTTTTACTAAAAATGGCTTTAAAAAGACTTACATTTACCTTCATGAAACCTGCACCACTTGATAAACCATTGTTTGATTATTTATGTGTTTTGTTGAACAGGATTTACTCCACAAGTTAGTCCAGCACGTGTTAGTCAAGCAACCCTTGACATCATGTGTCCTTACAAAGGATGGCATCTCTATTTTTCTGAAGGTGTGATGTTTGTGATTTATTTATTTTTTTTCCCACTTTTCCTGCTACGTTTAAACATTTTGCTATTGGCCTGTTAAGAAACCATGTCTTAAAATATTCTTGAGATTTCTGTGTGTTCCTTTTCCAGGATTTGTGGAAAGTTCACCATGTGTTGAGAAGATTAAAGTGTTTGAGCAGTACTTCACATCACAGATTGATCTTTATGATAAGGTATTCATAGCAAGGTCTTCCCCTAATCAATTTACTCTTCGCTTGCAAACAAAACAATATTCTTCTGATGTGCATCTCTCAGGATGAGATCGAAAGGAAAGGCAGCATTTTGGTGGACTACAAAGACCTTCTGTCTAATAAACTGACTTCACACACTTTACCTGATCTTGGCAAAGATCTTAAAGAAATGCCTGAGAAGATACTGGACTGCTTGGGTCTCGCAATTCATCAGGTGGGTCCTGTGTTATGCATTTACATAAAGATGTGTTTCAAAATCTCTAAATACAAAGCTGAAATGATAGATCTTTTTCTCCACAGATGCTGACGGTGGATCTGGAGAGACATGCAGCAGAACTGCAGGGACAGGAAGAGCTCCCTGCTGGTCTACGACCTATAATCAACATCCCTCACATCAGTGCCAGGTGAGACTGTTTACTTGCCTACATGAAAGTCAAGGCTAATTTACGCTTTTCACAGCACGCATCGTTTCAAATCGGCTTTACAGAAATGCACGATGTTAATATTTATAGATTTATAGCCTTGGAGTTGCCTTTAGCAGATCAGATGGGCAAAAATATTGTTTATATTTTGCAGCAAAACACGCAAGCAAGCAGTTGAGATTTTCTACATAGCCCTATATTAGTGCATGCAGATAAAGCTTAGAAGAATTCTTATGTATTCAACTTTTTTTAAAGAGAAAAAAATGGACTCTGAAACTGTTTGTTTATGTCTCTCTTTTAGGGTGTATAACTACGAGCCACTAACTCCTTTGAAAAGTCTGAGAGCTAATTTATACGGCAAGTTTGTTGCGATCAGAGGCACTGTGGTGAGAGTGAGTAACATCAAGCCGCTCTGCAGTAAGCTGGCCTTTGTCTGTAACAGCTGTGGAGACACTCAGAGCGTCTCACTGCCTGATGGGAAATACACCATACCCACTAAGGTATACAGCATGCTTCTAGCTTCAGACGGACATACTTGCTTTTTACTGTTTTGTGCAGTTTCAACCACATATATTAATGCAGTGGAATTAAAACTTGTTTCATCACAGATAATAATTAAAAAAGCACATAAAATTAGATTTATTGCAAATAGTAAGTGGTAACTGTAACAAAGGTCTGCTGGATGAAGTGATATCTAACACTGTTTTCAGTGTTTACAGACTGAATGCCGCGGTCGCTCATTCACCCCAAACAGAAGTTCACCTTTAACACTCACTGTTGACTGGCAGACAATAAAGTACGTAAATATATAATTGCATATAAATACTTTTTTTATAGCTTTCAGTATAAATGCTTGTAGAATATTCTCATCATCCGATATATTTAGCTGTATTTTCTTAAGCATTTTTTATTTATTTCTATCATTCCGGTGAGTGTTCTAGTATTATTTATATACTATTATATTATGTACTATTTTGGATTAGTTCTTATTATTTATTTATTTTATATTAATAATATTTTATATTAATAATAGTATTTTTTAAAGGGACAATTTCTTGTTTTCATTATCATTTAATATAAGAGTAATGTTTAATTTGACCTTTTATTTCTATTTTTTAATTCTTTTTCTCCTGCTGTGCTCCTCACAGGGTTCAGGAGCTGATGTCAGGTGACCAGCGTGAGTCCGGTCGAATCCCGCGCACCATTGAATGTGAGCTCACACAGGACCTGGTGGACAGCTGTGTGCCTGGAGACATGGTCACCATCACAGGGGTCATTAAAGTGTCCAATGAAGAGGGTATGAGACCTTGTCCTCACTGTCAGTACAAACAAGCTGGTAGATTCTGATAAGGTGCCTTTTTTTTTTTTTAAATTAACAATTGATTTGATTCTCATTCATTTCGTTTCTCAGTAACAAAGAAACAATCATATTACAGTCTGGCAAAGTTCTGCTAGTGCTATTTTTGCATCTGACCTCAATGTCTGATTCAGTTTTTAAATGATGGCCACATTCGCTGTGCAGAGAGGATCTTTGAGCCGTTATAAGTAACTTGCACATAATTATTTAGACTGAAATGAATATACTATATCCATTTGTGCCTGTTTACACTAAATGCAAATATCCTGCTACAAATGGCATAGTGCATCTGTAACACCATCTACACTTGATGCAAATGGCATTTAACTACTATTTGCAATGCTTTTACCCGTTACTTAGTTGTCTTGCTATTTATACATATTATACCATCACTGATCAGAGAGAGTCCAGTATTATTGTTATGACCAATATTATTTTCCCCAGTAATGATAGTTAAAAAGGTGAACAGACTATTACTGTGTCCGCAATCAACAGATTAAAACATCAAGACTGCTCTTCCCTGTTTATGATTTTTCTTCAGGAAATGGCAGAAACAAGAAGGACAAGTGTATGTTCCTCTTGTACATTCAGGCCAATTCTGTCAGCAACTCGAAGGGTCAGAAAAGCAAAGCGGCGTCTGATTCTGAGAGCCAGGGACCCTCAGTGGAGTTCTCCATCAAAGATCTCTACGCCATCCAAGAGATTCAAGCGCAAGAGGACTTATTCAAACTCATAGTGAAGTGAGTAACATCTTAAGAAGACAACGTTACAAAGTAATATAATACAGACATATTACAACTGAAGAAGCTGATTTGACTCATTTAATTGCAGCTCTCTTTGTCCTGCCATTTATGGCCATTTGGTAAGTCTCCAAATATGGTTTTCTTATGTAACTTTAGTTTGTTCCTTTATTTATTGTTGTTTTTGAAGCTTCGATTTAGTAAATGAAACTATAAAGAGACAAAATATACCTTCTATAATTCGTCTGTGATATCTCTGTGCGATTTCTCAGCTTGTCAAAGCAGGACTGGCTCTGGCTCTGTTCGGTGGCTGTCAAAAGTATGTTGATGATAAAAACCGTATCCCAATAAGAGGTGACCCACATATTCTTATCGTTGGAGACCCTGGACTTGGTAAAAGCCAGATGCTACAGGTACATGATCTTATATGAACCCTAAAATGTATTTATCACTCAGTCAGATGTTTTTTTTTTTTTTTTTTTATTAAAATGCCATATGTGTGTCCAGGCTGTGTGTAACGTGGCTCCACGGGGTGTATATGTGTGTGGAAACACCACCACCACCTCAGGACTGACTGTATCTCTGTCCCGGGACAGCGGATCGGGAGATTACGCTCTTGAGGCTGGAGCACTAGTGCTGGGAGATCAAGGTATTTATCCTACAACATTGGTCTCCAACTCAGCTCCAACCTTAATCAAAGCTGATCCAGCCAATCAAGGTCATTAGGATCACTAGCAACTTCCAAGCAGGTGTGATTTGGAGCTGCTTGGATCTAAACTATGCAGAACTGCTGGCCTCCAGGAACTAAGTGTGAGACCAGTGTCCGGCTTGTAAATCGATGCAGGATACAAACATGGAAGGAAGAATGTGATGTTTAATATAAAATATTTTCACCAGGTATCTGTTGTATTGATGAGTTCGATAAGATGGGCAGCCAGCATCAGGCTCTTCTGGAAGCCATGGAGCAGCAGAGTATCAGTCTGGCTAAAGCTGGGATTGTCTGCACGCTTCCTGCTCGAACCTCCATCATTGCAGCAGCCAATCCGGTCGGAGGGCACTACAATAAAGCCAAGACTGTCTCTGAGAACCTGAAGTGAGTGTACTGTATTGAAGACACAGCAGTTGTAAACCAATGTAGAGTCTGTGTAACAGACCAATAAGCCTGATACGATAATGTTCAGTGAATAAATTAAATGTGTATTTTGTGTGTTTTAAAACATCGAACACCAGATTAACGTGCTTAAACGAGACACCTTTTTTGTGGGCTAGTCTGCTTCTATAACACACCTTGCCTGTGTCACTCTAGAATGGGGAGTGCGCTGCTGTCTAGGTTCGATCTGGTCTTCATCTTGTTGGACACCCCTAACAAGGACCACGACCACCTGCTGTCAGAACATGTGATGGCCATGCGTGCAGGAAAGACCGGTGCAGTCAGCGGTGCTGCGGCCACACGCCACAGCACACAGGAGTCTAATATCTCCATTCTGGAGGTGTCCTCAGAGAAACCCCTCGCAGACACACTCAAAGTAATGCCACCTCACTTAGTTCATGATTTTATATTTTAATCAGTTCTACTCATAACACTTAATAATAAGTTTTTCATAAAGTTAGTAAAGAGTATAAAATAGTCTTCAATCATAAAGCAAATTTTAACGTTGTAGGCTCTCTGTTAATATCAGTTAATAGCCTGAACTAACAATGGAAAAACTATTTATCTCAATTAACATTTATTTATCTCCGCTGATCTGAAACCTGCACCGATGTCACTGCTATTGTCTGTAGGTGGTTCCTGGAGAGACCTTTGACCCCATCCCTCACCAGCTCCTACGGAAGTACGTGGGTTACGCCCGGCACTATGTTCACCCCACTCTCTCTGCAGAGGCTGCACAGGTGCTGCAGGACTTCTATCTGGAGCTCCGCAAACAGAACCAGACGGCCGACAGTACACCCATCACCACCCGCCAGCTGGAGTCCCTCATCCGTCTCACAGAGGTGGAAAAAAAGAAATCTTTCTGATTATTATCAATGCTAAAATGTTGATATTATTGTGGAAACCATGAATTTAACAACATTATTGTTTTTAAAGATATTATATATATATATAAAATATTGATATAGTCTGATAATAAAAAACATTGGATCTAAATAATACATTAAGGTCTCTGAGTGACTATCACATTGTTATTCTCTTTCTCTGCAGGCCAGAGCTCGTGTTGAGCTTAGAGAAAAAGTTACGCAAAGTGATGCAGAGGATGTTGTGGAGATCATGAAACACAGGTGACTCATAAACACTGCACTTTATATAGTTATATGGGTCTAAATAAATCTGTATCATAAAGTAACAATCATAACACCCCCAAAATCCCAAATCTCTATATAATTTAATGGAAGAAAATCCACATTTTTGCGTGGTACTGTCTTCACTGACATCGGTGTTTTATCTACCTGTATATCCTCAACAAAAATAAATAAATGAATGATATGGCAGTCTCACATTATATTTCCTCGGTTGTTTCAATGATATAAAAAATATCATGCTCATGCAACAAAAAGTGTTCTTCTGTGTTCAGCTTGGCCGACACTTACTCTGATGAATTTGGCCGTCTGGATTTCGACCGCTCTCAGCTGGGCTCTGGGATGAGTAACCGCTCCAAAGTCAAGAGATTTGTCACGGCGTTAAACAGACTCTCCGAACGCACCAACAAAAGCATGTTTGAGTTCCAGGAGCTACGGCAGCTCGCCAAAGATCTGCAAATACAGGTGAACGTCATCTACAATACAGAGCACGCTGTCAGACCATGCATTCAGTTTTTTGAATGTGCTGTCCTCTTCTGCTTTCTCAGGTGGTGGATTTTGAGAGCTTTGTCAGTGCACTCAATGAGCAGGGCTATCTTCTGAAGAAAGGGCGCAGGGCCTATCAGCTTCAAACCATATGAATCGCCATCTCTTACGTTGTTTAACACTCTTATTGTGTCATGCTGTTGTGTTTATTTTTTTTAGATGTTATATTTATAACATGCAGTGTGATGTATGTGTACACAGTATTTTCATGTGCATGCACAGACTCATATTTGTCTTTAAATAGTATTTTCCTGTATATAGTATGTACAAAATCAAACGGTAACCACATGTATAAACATTAAAACAATGTTAAAATAGTTTAGTATTTTTATAATGTTAGCTGTGTCCCTTCTGCATATTCTCCTGTGTTCAATATTGAGTGTTTAAGTCTGTTATAAACTAAAATAACAATAAAATAACCCCATAAGAACATACACATGTGCAGCTGATACATTCAATTGCATTAGATTAAAAATAAAGCAAGAGTAAAATGCATATGAATGCTGTATTCCTTAAAACGAGTAAATAAGAATAAAATAAGAACAATCAAAATTCTATATATTTTCTTTAGTTGTTTTGAAGAAGATCAAATGTTAATTACTATTAGTTACTATTAAATTGGTATTCGCTACCACCAGCATAAAAAATATGTTGTTATATTATTACTTAATATGTCGCATTTTATAGACACCGTGCAATTAATGTAATGCACCCGCGTCCCAGTGTGCGTACTATCCACACTGTCTCCCCTAAATACTGCTGAGTTAGTATGGATAGTATTCACTGGGATGCAGGCTTATGTTTAGATCTTGAGCGCGTTCCCTTTAATTCCCCGCCCCTTTTGAGAACTGTCGCAAACATTCAGATCAGAAGACGGCAGGACAAGAACATGTGGATCGACAGATATGAATGTCTCCAATAAAAAGTATTATGAACGAATTAATTTGGAAATATGCTGCTGGATGCTTGGCTAGACAGTACTGGGATATTTATCATCTAGTTTTGCTGAGATAAAGCCGCTGACATGTTTTTGGCGGCGTGTCGGAATAGCTGGTTGAGCTGTGCTAAAGGACACACTCACAGACTGACAGTCAGCACTGCTGCCACCGGCCACTACGGCTGCCTAGACAAAACATCTGCAAACCTACCGCTGAAAAACACTACATCACATCTCCGATGGCTTCAGAGACTGAAGAGCAGATGCTGGAGCTCCTGGCCTCTGAGCTGCAGAGCAGATCTGGACCTTCATAGAGAAGGCAGTCAGAGATCAGACCCTCTCTTCTCTGTTGTATGTAGATCAAAACTATCTAAACATCACTGCAGGCCTCCGAGCAGTAGTTACAGTCTGTATGGCACGAATGGGTTTTGTACCGAAGCGTCTAGAAAGCCAGTTTTGGAAGAAAAATCTTCTGAACAGGGTTCAAGGGAAAAAGGTGAAGATCAAGCACTCTCTTCATCTGCAGCCAACGAGAGACATTTCCAGTTTAAAGAGCTGGTGAGTCAGTCAGGCTTCTTCAACCTCTTTTTACAGTTGTTTTGACTTTTGGTCGAAAAGGGTTTTCAGATTGGGGTCCGGGGACTCACAGGGGCCGCAAGGTCTGAGAGAAAATGGGTTTATTTAAATAGATAAAAATATACAATTTAATTAATTAAACACATAACCTAAATACTACTAATGCATAAGTACAGTAATTACTTAAAATAAACTGTAATAAAATGCAATATTTCAGTAGAATGTAAACAAGCGGATTAAAACAAACAAATAATAAATAAAACCTTAATCCAATTTAAAATATTTTTTTTCGGCAAATATAAATATTTTAAATGGGTTTACTATCGTATACAAATTAAAATTTGTCAAATATTATTATTTTATTTTTTTTATTATTATTTTACATTTTTTAAATGTAAAATTTTTTATATAATATTTTGTCAAATATTTGTACATTATGCAAACTTTACTGCATTTTGTTTTATAAGAAGTTGTAGACATTTTAATTTTGCAATATATA
>JAUMHG010000018.1:351849-364881 GCA_032359395.1 Enteromius anoplus | reverse complement strand
TAAATGATAGAGCAAATCAGTGTTTATTATAAAAACCAAATTGAACTATTTCCTCTCCATACAGACAGAATAAAGAGATGCGAACCAACCAAGCGAAGACCTCGATGGAGAGCAGCAAAGCCATCAGTCAAGACAAAAGCATAAAGAACAAGGCTGAGAGGGAACGGTAATAATAAAAGCATGGCAGCAGTTCACTTTAAAGCTCATAAAGGCAGCGTTACTTTCTGTTCCCCTTTCCTCTGTGCTTTGCTTGTAATTCGGGGCTTAACTATTGAGATTTCATGTCCAAACAGAACCATCTTGTGCAATTTCATCCATATAATTTGTGCTTTTTAAGGGCCAGGCACCATCTAGATCCATTTATCTGTTTTTATCTGATTGTATGGTTGAACACAATGCCCTGGAGTTTCCACCATTTACAGCTTTGTTAAAACAAGTTTTTTTGTTGTTGTTTGTTTAACTCATCTTATATGATTAACCCCAAATTTGGTTTAGATGTTTTACCGTTTTGTCATTACATTTCCTGCATGTTGCCCATCATCAGACAAACCTTCACAAACATCATTTGATTTTCATAATTCTTTGATTTTAACGCAACAATAAATTGGTGAGAACTCCAAAGAGGAAGTAAGGCTGTGTTTTGGGAACACTTTGGTATATTGTAATAAAACTTAGGAATTAACATTGTTATCATGCCCTTAAGATGTGCACAAAATTACCTTGTATTCAACTCATCGTTTTCTACGTATTAATAGTATTTGTAGAAGTCTGATTTTCTAGGTTAACCAAATGGTTTTTATATATATATATATATATATATATATATATATTTATTTATTATTTTTTTTTTTTAACCTCCTTGTAAACAGTGTTTTATTATTCCACCTATAAATTTCCTCATATCAATCATCATCCGACAAACCCCTACCACTTTTTACTACACCAATCTATTGATAATGCCAAAGAAGCATGTGTTTTGGGAACTCTTTGGTATATTGCAATTAAATTTGGCAGTTTTTATTGTCGTCATCACCTTAAGATGTGCACTAAATTTTAAGTCAATGCCCCCTTCTGGATTAAAGTTATAAGCAATAATCTGACTCCACAAATACTGTTTCTAACGGGTTGTGTTTCTGCAGGAGAGTTCGAGAGCTTAACAGCACAAACACAAGGAAGTTTCTAACAGAAAGAAAAAGGGTAATGATTATAATCCTGTTAGTTTTTTTCAGATGCATGTTTCTAATTATGTAAATTAATAAGGGCATTGATTGACAGCTCGCCATGAAACAGTCCAAGGAGAGCGAGCAGCTCCAGGCGGCTCAGCGGGAACAACTGGAGAGGCTGGAGAAACACAATGAAAAGGTATTTCGCCAGCAGTACCTTAATGTTTGGGTTCTTTCTGCTGTGAACTCGGTAACATGATCAATGTAATTAAAGATGTGTTTCTACAAGAAGGTATAGACGATGTACAGAAATATGCTCTGGTCGGACATAACAGGTTTATAAGGAGCTGAAGTTAGTCACTGCTCATTTAGATGAACATTTAACTAGCAAAAGGATGTCTACTTTAAGTGATTTTTCATATTTTTAATGTATAGAAATTTTTATTGATCATTATAATCCACTTATAATGTTAGTGCTGTTCATTTCCTACTAAAATGATGTCACTTCCTCAAGATGATGTCATTTTTTTTATTTTTTTTAAGAATAATATTGAGGGCACAGCAGTGTTATTGACTAAAACTAAGATCATAAAAATCCATTAACATAGCACTGCAGTTTGCATAAAATAATAATAAAAGTATTTTACCTAGTACTATCAAACAATCGCAATTAATCGCATGCAAAAACGTTTTTGTGTATACAATAAATGTATATGTATGGTGTTTATTATGTATATATTAATACACACGCTTGCAGTATACATTTTTGAAAATAAATTTATGTACATTTATATTATTATATGAGATATATTTATATGTAAACATAAATTTTATTCTTAAATATATACATGCATGTTGGTATTATATACACATAACAAAAACTTTTATTTTGGATTGGATTAATCTCGATTAATCGTTTCACAGCACTAAATTTAACATTGTGTGAAATTGTGTTTTTGTAAGCAGCCTAAATTATTATAATGAACTAAAACTCGTCTTCATTAAGGTTACCTGATGAAATAAAATAACAAAATCTAAATGAACTAAAACTGCATAAATATAAACTAAAATATATATATTTTTTAACTATACAATGACAAAAACACAACGAAAGCACGAAAACAAACTAAAATTAAAGTGACAACAGAAAATCTGAAATCCAAAAAACTGTAATCGCATATCAATAATACTAACATTGGGACACAGGAAAACCATATAAATTGACTATAATTTAAAACGATATTAAATGTTTGCATGGAAAGAAAGAAAAACAACGACCGAGAATATTTCTGAATGAGTTACATTCTAATACATTACTAATACAGTACTGTTTTTTACATATTGAATAAAACACTTATTGTAAAGTATTTGTGAAGATATAGGATGCTGTGGCATGAAAATATAGCGCATAGCAGAAATGAGCCATCTGATGATGCATGAACCTGTCATGGATGTGATCATCACTCACCGTGGATTTTATTTTGCTCTTTTATTCAGCTGTTGAACTCGTGCTATGCAAAATCACAATGCCAAGGTAGGACTTTCTTCTCACAAATCAATTTTACAACGCTTCCCCTTTCCAATGATTCTTTCATTCCTCCCTGTATGGAAGTCCAGTCCATCACGGCTGTGAATTATTGCTCCTCCTCCACACCTTCACAGACTACCGATCAGACAGCAGCCAAGTCCTTCCTCATGGGTTCTCTGTTTATTTTGCCCGTCAGGAAGCTTGCAATCATCTGGAGATGTCAATGCGTGTACATACTATAAACAACTGTGTAAAAAATGGGTCGAATACTGATTTGTTTGCTTCGTGTAGCACAAAAGTGAAACTTTTCTCCTCAGTTACTCTCTGCCATGCTATTCCTAACCCGTCTGACTTCCTTTCTTTCTTCCGTGAAAATTATTAAAGAGCGTTCACTGGGTTCTGTCAAACTCCAAAAAATGGCAAATTAATCTAAAATATTTCTATATTTGGGTTTAACCTGAAGGAAGTCCTGGAGGTTTGGTAGAACAGGCAGCATCAGCAGGACTTGACCATTTTCTTTGTGATTTTCTGTCATCTTTGGCAGTAATTGAGTTGAATTAATTTTTATAAATAGGAAATTACATTTACCAAATGTACAATAGTCACACATGGGACCAAAAACAGCAGAAAGCTTGTCTTATCAAATGTGTATCAAATGTTTTATCAAAGGTTTTTATTAATAAAAATAAAAAAAGTAATTTAAAAATAAATAAATAAGCAAATTGCATGCAACAGGACAAAGACACAAATTAAAGATACATTTTTTTTTTTTTTCCCATCAAATGTTTTTTCAAAGTTTAGTAGTCAGATCTAAAACACTACAGAAATTTTGGATGCTTTTACGGCCCAGGAATAACAAAATTAAGTAATTCTGAGAATTGCAAGACGAACATTGCAAAAATAGAATTGCGGTATATACATTCATAATTTTGACTTTCTCTGCAGTTCTGCATTGTACAAAAAATAAAGGTAATTACTGTGTCATAATTTTGACTTTTCTTCTCAGCATTGCAAGCTTCACTCTCAGTTCTGTTTTGTTTTTTTTAAGATAAAATTTTGATATTACTTTTTTTAATTTGTTTATTTTTATCATTGGCAAAAATGGGCTTCCACAACACTGCACAGTATAAACTGCATTCATTATACATACGAAGCTACTAAAGTTGCTATGTCAGGAGCAGTGAGTGATTTTCTCTCTTTGTTGACTGCTGTCACTTTAAGACCTAACTCATAGATGCAATACACTGATAAATGTCTGATTTTATTTTGTCAGTTTGTAAATCATTCATTATTGGTTGTGTTTACTGTATGTGACCAGTTGGTAAGATTTTTTGACTATAACTTTTACAATTAAATGCCGAATCATGCAGTATTGCAAAAATAAATAAATGAATAGATAAATAAAACCTTTTTTGCCTTGTGTTCCATATGGAAGCCTCTTTCTACCATGTAGTTAAAAAATTAAGTAAATGTGCATTTTTATATTTTTTGTTTATTTCATTTTTTTTTTCCATTAATTCAGAATTCTTTCTCAGAATTTGAAGAAGTCGTTTGCATTATGAGATATAAACTCGGAGGTGTAAGATAAAAAGTTGCAATTTACTTTTTATTTAAATATATATATATATATATTTTTTTCCTGTGGCATAAACAAGCTTCCACAATCACTTACAGCAGTAATGAAAAACCGCAGGGACTGCACAAGAGTGTAAATGATGACAGAAACTGTAATATTTGCAATACGCTTCACATCTGAGCTTATGACTGACGTTGTGAATCCTAACTGTTTCTGTCCGCTGGAGGATTGTTTCACTTGCTGTTCATTTAAAATGCGGCGCATAAATTAGCAGGTTTTCCAGTCACTTTCGTCTGCTACAATCAGCGGAGAAACGCTGAACGTCACATCAGATTTCCACTGACGGCTAAAGCACACGACGTGACTGATTTCAAAATGTAGTTTGTGAGCCTGCAATATCCTGCCTGCAAGAAAGTTAGTTCTTGTGTTGAGATGTTATTCAATAAATAAGATTTGTGAAATCCTTGCTCTGTGGATAGCATTACCTCTGGAGGCCGGTGATGTGATTCTGTGCTAATGTGCTTCACTCTCATTACAGGCCAGAGAGAGTCTGAGCATGAAGACCGCAGAGAGCTGAGCGATCAGACCCAGTGAGAATGCACTACTGCTCCGTATGTGCACTATATACATGCAACATATTTTTAGTGAAATCTGCTTGGTATTTATTTGTGTTTTATGAATATTGAGGCTTTTAAAAATATTGCATATGAACGCACTGATATACAGAGAAACTGAAGAAATTAAAATGTATCTATTTAAATGTTTTTAAAACATGTATCAGATCTTACTGTCAATGATTCATCAGGACAGATTTGTATAAAGAATAAATGTTTGTTTTTAAAAAAAAATTATAACAGCTTTCTTTTTCTTGTGGTTAACCAATAATCATTCAACTTTAAAAAGTCCAATCTTTTTTCTTGTATATTCGCTTAAAATATATAAAAGGATATTATGTAAAATGGATTGTGAAGTCATTTTATGTTGACTTTGAATATAGCAGTAAAATATCAAAATGAGTCTTTTGAAGATCACGCAAAAAAGCATGTAAATGTTTTGAGTCGATATAAAATGCATTTTATTAGCCGTAGTGACATTTTATTGGCTTTATTTTCTTCCAAATGTTCTTTCTTCCTCAGTTCAGAGCGTAAACATTGTGGAAATGGTTGTGATGTTTCTTATTTTTAAATAGCTTTGGTTGAAATCCATCTGCTCAATGACTATGTAAATGAAAGGACTGTTCAGGCCAGGGTTTATTACAGATGAAGCAACACGCTGTTGATGACTACAAACAAGAACTACTGCTTTATTTCAGAAAGACACAGAAAACAAGGTTACTGCACAATATTATTACAGTCTTCTCTTAAAGGAATAGTTCACCCATAAATAACTATTTGGTTGAAATGTGCTCACCCTCAGGCCATCCAAGATGAAGATCAGTTTGTTTCTTCATCAGATTTGGAGAAATGTAGCACTGCATCAGCGTCTCTGCAATAGGATGCTCTGCAGTGTCAGAATGAGAGTCCAAACAGCTGATAAAAGCATCACAATAATCCACACCACTACAGTCCATCGGTTAACATCTTCTGAAGATGAAATCTAAAACATCCTGCATTAAGATGGTTTTAACTGAAATATAACACTAACTCAGTGAAACTGGTCTGGTTTAAATCAGGAGAGAAATTTACACCGATCAAGCACTGTTTACACGCAGAGACAAAAGGGGAAGCAAGTGATATTATGGACTCTGTTAAAAACATCTGCTGGATCTGATGACACATTTCTCCAAATCCGATGAAGAAACAAACTCATCTACATCTTGGATGGCCTGAGAGATAGCACATTTTCAGCAAATTTACATTTTTGAATGTACTATTCCTTGATAATGTTATTTTGTTCATATTTCAGCGTCTTTCCTCATATTCTCTTGTCTATTTTGGTAAGTGCATTAAAGCAAACATGATTATGGTTTGTTTCTCTGAGTGATTTGAAATGATTATATGTGGGAATCGACAGCGCGTCGTGGATGCCGTTCATAATATTCAACCCAGAACATTACGCTTTAATATTATTGCGCAGCACTTTTCCTGACTCATGTTCACACACACAGATTCGATTCAAAAACAAAAGCTGTTGGTAATTGCGAACCGTATCATCGTTGTTTGTTTATATCCTTTGTATTCCACGTTCTGAATTCAATTAGCATCGCAGGAAATGAACAGTCAAGAGCATCGCTGGCACCGAGCGATACGTTTCTTTCTTAACTGCTCCGACTACAACAATGACCATCTAATCATGATCGGGACTGTTGCTTCTTTAAAAGCGTCTGATTGCAGGCGGTTTCATCATTCACCCGGGTTCAAGTGTCTGCCGACCTCTTCACATAAAACACATTGAGCCAAATGATCCGAATGAAACAATGAAGCGTGTCTCCGCAGAGGAACAGTGGAAACATGCAGTGCTGCAAGAGTTTCATCAATCTGACTCTCAAACCAGCAGAATCTGTAGGAACAGTATTTCCTAAGAGTGTTTTGATGACATTCCAAATTAAGTTCCGAAAATGTTTCAGATTTTTCACTGGTTACCTGAACATTTCTTCGTTGTGCAAACATTATGAGAATGTTACTTTTAAATGTTCTCTGAACATTCTAAAACAAGCAGTGCTGTCAAATGATTAATCAACTTCAAAATTAAAAGTTTCGTTTACATAATATATGTGTGCATACTCTGTATTTTTATTATATATATATATATATATATACCCTCATACAGTGTTTACATGCATACATGTATATTCATATCATTTATATTATTTAAAAATACTTAATAAATAAATATAACCTATTTTTCTTAAATATATCCATGCATTTGATGTATTTATATACAGGTATGCATGATCAATATACACAGTACACACACTATTATGCAAGCATAAACGTTTTTCCTAAAAACGTTATTGGAATATTTTTTTTTAATACTTATATGATGTTAAAATGCCCGGTTTCCTTGTTGCAATTAGAACATTATTTAATGGTTACAGTAACTTTAGTGAAACATTCTCCTAATCTCATATAACTTTCACTGATCTTTTTTATTTGTAACATTCTAAAAACATTAAGTCTTTTAATCAATGGTATTAAGTTTTTTTTTTATTTTTTTTTTATTAACATTTAAGTCTTATAACATTAGTACAACATTCTCCTAACGTTATATTTACTCACAATATATCTTTCTCTGAATGTTTATTGGTAACAGTTGAAAATGTTAAAATGTCCAATTTTCTTATCATTTTATTTAAATGTTACAAAATCGTTAGTACAACATTCTGCAAACCTTATTTGCACTCCAAATAACGTTCACTGATGATTTGTCATATTTTTAAATGATTAAAGTCTACTTTTTAGCATTGTTAGTATTACGGTTACAGTAACATGTAACCTAGCACAAGGAAAACAATACATGGAGGATGTGTTCTCAAAATGTAATTCTAAGAATCCTACATTTTGTTTTAATATTCTGAGAACATTCATCAAGTAAAAATAACATCGTAACAATGTTCCATAAATGTTGTTCTTACAGCATCTTATGATAACATTACAAGAATGACCTTCTAAGAACATTTTATCTTAATGTGAACATTCATCAGGTAGAACTAACATCATTAGAAGTTCAATGAACATTGTCCTAAGAAAATTTTCTCAGCATTACTAGAATTTGTGAATTGGCTACACTGCAAGTGTACCAAGCGAAAGCTCTGAAAGAATTGTGGGAATGTTCCCTGTCCGCTGGATAAAGTGACCAGGCAATTTTTTGTTGCGCTCAAATTGTCCGTATAGATGATCAAGTTTTACGCTCTGGATCTCAATTACACTGTATTATACACTTACTGCCTCGTGTTGTGTTTTCAGGCTCTGAATTAGTCGTACAGTCGCTGAAGCAGATCATGAGTTAATTGAGTGAAAATACAATGAGTGTTTATGATATCTTTGTGTTTAAACAGCTGCTTTTATGATTCAAATGTGTGTTTTTCCCTCCCACTGAAATGAGCATGAACACACACATCTGAAGGAATAACAGCTGTACTGTGCTGGATGCAATATTCCTGATTATTTTCAGTTGAATGTCTGTGTTGTGCTGTCATTTCACCCAACTAAAGCCGTATTTGTGTTTTAGTGTGTGTATGCCAATATGACCAAATGACTTTCCAAAAAGTACTAGTCCTAGAACATTTAAAATAAACAATCAAAGAATGTATTTTTGATCCAAAAAAAAAAAGTTTTTGGTGTAAAAATAAGACATAAGCTATTCAATATTTAAAATAAATGTTCAAAGAATGTTGTGCATTGGGTACAAATGTAGTAATTAGAACATTGTGTGTACAAAAATGTTTTTGTAATATTTACCATCCAACCCAATCTCATGAAAGTGTGAATAAATGTTGATTGTGGCTGTAGTGTTGCTGCGGGCGCCATGTTCTGGAGACGCTGTGTGTTGTTGTGAAAGTGCTTCCAAAAGAGGACACGACTAGAAATCAGTGCTAAGTTGTGTTTCCAACACTGTTCCAGAACAGTTGAACACAAATATTGGAGTGTGTTCAGCACATTTACGGAGGACTGATTCCTGAAGCTGACAGAGCAGTCTATGCTGGCTGTGCACAGAGACTAGAAAGTGCACTGGATAGCTGGCCAATCAGAGCACATCTCGCTTGAGCTTTGTACAAATCGACTCGTTTGATTAGTTTGAAATTGCATTACACTAAATAATGTTCTTTTTAGCAACATCATATGAACCCTTTAAACCCTCCAGATGAATTACATGCTAACCTCATTGAAACTCTCATTGAGTGCTGAAAGCTAATGTATTGTCTAACTTGGAATGTTTTAATTGCATTGTATGGGGATAAGCTCTGTTTGTCATGTCTCGTGTTTGTTCGTTGCAATCACGTGCCGGAGCTTCACAGCGAGGGAACGTCCTGTTTTGATTGCGACTCTCACAAACGCTGTTTTCTGTTCTACATCCAGCTCGCTTAGGTTTCATGATACAGGTTTTAGCCCTGGGGTCATGCTGCAATACTAACGTGTGATAAATAATAGAGGAGATGATTGATGGGCGCTGATGAAATGCTGATTATTTTCTTTGGAAATCTGGCTGTGGTGGATTTCTCCAGACGTTTCTCTTCAGAATATTCAACAATTTGGGTTAAATATGGAGAATTAAGTGCGCCTGTCGAGCAGCGCCGGAGGTTAAACATCCCTCCGACTGCGGGGAATATTTCACAAGTCTGAAACATAATCACAGGCCGTAATAAAGAGAGGAGGAGAGTGAGCCACAGAGACTGTGACCCCGTCATGTTCATCCCAGCTGGTGTTTAAAGCGTTTTAAAGCACTTCCAAAAGGTATGAAGCATAATTATCCTGCCTTTTAATAAGACACCTTCATCTGGCCGCAGCAGTGTTATTTTAGTATCATTGAGAATGAGATACTGTTTTGTCATGGAAGAAGCTGGAAAAATGTCATGATAATGTTTTTTGTATTAATCAATTTTATTTTTACTTTTTTATTTTTAACATTTATTTAACAGCCTTAATAATATTTTTCTTAACTTTGTCTAAATACTTTTTTTTTTTTTTTTACAGACATTATGTCATAATATTTTATCTTCCATCTTGTACTTATTTTCTTATTTGATTATTTTTAACATATTATACTATTTAAGGACCTCAGACTGGGCTGAAGGTTTACCTTCCAACAAGACAATGACCCTAAACACACAGCTAAAATAACGTAGGAGTGGCTTCACATCAACTCCGTGACTGTTCTTAAACGGCCCAGCCAGAGCCCTGACTTAAACCCAAATGAGCATCTCTGGAGAGACCTAAAAATGGCAGTCCACCAACGTTTACCATCCAACCTGACAGAACTGGAGAGGATCTGCAAGGAGGAGTCACAGATGATCCCCAAATCCAGGTGTGAAGAACTTGTTGCATCTTTCCCAAAAAGATCAAAAGGGTGCTTCTACTAAATACTGAGCAAAGGGTCTGAATACTTAGGACCGTGTGATATTTCCATTTTTCTTTTTTAATAAATCTGCAAAAAACTCAACAATTCTGTGTTTTTCTGTCAATATGGGGTGCTGTGTGTTTATTAATGAGCAAAAAATTAACTATAACTGCAATATAAGAACGAGTGAAAAATGTGTGCATATTTCATTCAATACTAAAAAAAAAAGTGACAATTATTTAGTCAAAGATACCATTTTATTTAATATATTAAAATATATATGTCATTATTTATTTCATTGCATTTTAATATTTCATCATTACTTTATTGTCAGACTCTTGGAGTTTTGTTTTCTTTGTTCTTTTGCAGAGTTGCTTCCAATGTAGAGCGTTTCATATTGTTTATTAAAGCACATGTGAAATACTGTATCCCACGATGCAGTCTGATTAGTCTGACCTTTCCACCGCAGGATCATGAATTACTGGGAAGTAATAACATCTTTTCCTTGTTAAAATCTTTAATTGAAAGCCTCGAAATGTGAAGTAGTTGGAAGTTTGACATTTTAAATAGATGAAGTTTGAAGCTTTTAAGTTTCTCATGCAGTTCTGGCTGGTTCTGAATGGTTGCTATGCGGTTGCTTGGGTAAAAATATTAGACGTTTTTTTGTGTGTCTAACATTGTAAGCAGCAGGTCAAGTCGAGTGCATTGCATTTTGTGCTCCAGTATTTCATGCTTTGTGCACATTTTAGGGAATGCAGTAAAAGTGCAAGTGTTTGATGCATGCAGCAGCAGCAGCTCTTTTACTCTAGAGAGGGATTTGGAGAAAGCAGCCAGGGCAGCGACGGGGGCCGAGGCGTGCCTAAAAATACAGCCGCATGCCACTCACGAGGTGAAACTTCAATTAAGACACGAGCACTTCATCATTATTCCACTCGACTGATGATTACCATCTGACATTTTAACACACGCAAACACGCTGATATATATTCTGCCACTTTCTCCGCCAGACGAAGAAGGCAATCGTGCAATTATCACTTCAAGCTGTCCATCACTGAACCTTTTCTTTGATAGACCGGCACACTTTTGACGAGAGCGGGTCAGAAACGATACGCCCGCAAACCGAACAACATCGGCCGAGAGAGGAGGGCTGGAAAACACAGAGTGTGTCAAAAAACTGTTCTTTACTCAAAGCTTGTTTTAAGAAGAATTCTTCTTTAGGTTAGACTGGCTTTGAGCGGCTCTGGGGGTCTGTTCTCCTGATATCAGGAGTTTAATGGCTGACATGCTGCTGTCCGTGGAGGTGAACTGCTGCTGATAAGAGTGTGTGTGTGTGTGTGTACTGTACACACTCTCTCACTGCAGCTGTAGTGGGTCAGATAGAAGCTATAGGGAGCTTTGCTTTGTGATAATGTTCAATGTACATGATTTATGATCTGCAGTATGCCGATTATAACAGATGATTGTTTCTTTGTCAGTTTGTAAAAAAACAAACAACGACAAAAAAAACCAACACATTTAAGATTGTTGTGTTGGGTTAAAAAGCAGAAAAAGCACTTATCTGTGTACTTTCATGGTGCTATTTTTGCATACTATACTGTTATAGTTTTCATTTTTTATTTTTAATTAGATTTTATTTTTATATATATATTTTTTTTTACTTTTTTGTTAATTTTATAGTAATTTTCCTGTTTTTCTCATAATCATAATCATTATTATTATTATTTAGTGCTGTAAAATTGCGAATAATCGCATCCAAAATAATATATTGGTGTGTGTGTACTGTGGTTATTTATTATGTATATATAAATACACACGCATACAGTATTTATTTATATTGTTATATTTTATATTATGTAAATAAATACATCTTATACATAAACAGCATATTTTCATATATTTATGCATGTGTTTGTGTATGTGTGTGTGTATATATATATATATATATATATATATACATGAATTGTGTAAACAAAAATGTTTATTTGGATGTGATTAATCGTTTGACAGCACTATTACTGTTATTATTGTTGCTATTATTAACGTCTATGTAGTGTTAATACATTTATTTTTGTATTTTAAGTTAAAATTAAACAAACAAACAAACAAAGTTTTATTAGCTTAACAGCTTACTCTTATTCTTACCCAACTCTTATTAAAGTTATTCATCTGTTGTTGTTTTTTTTAACATTCTTTGTAAAGTAGCAGCCATCTCTCCATCAGCCTAACCTTAACTAAAATTCAAATTGAAAAGTTTTCCTGAATATTTTTCATGAAATTTTTCAAATTTTTCGATTTATAAAATTTATAATTGTATCTATTTTTAATATGTATAATGAGATTACATCAAAAATAAGAAATATTGGCTGCCATCTTTCTGAAATAAAATAAGTTTCATATTTGGTTTGATATTGGTTATATATAATGCTGCTTGTGGCCCAACCAGGTGGGATTCTGGTCATTTGGCTGAATGTAATCAATCAAAGCCAAACGGATCATATGTGGTGTTTAATATGCAGTCATGTGAAGCTGCCTCTTGGAAACTGGAAAAGCAATACAGCCTTAGAGTGTATGTATGCATGACCAAATTGACTTACAGTGTAGTTACATCACATTGCTAAAAAGTAACTATAGTTACCCTTTCAGTCGAATCACTTCGACGTTACATATGGGAACTCGCCAGAGAGACCGATATGCCTTTGAGCTTTTACTAAAGGCCAATGAATATTGGCGTGTACTGATTGCGCTCAGGTGCGGCTCGTCACTGCGTG
>JAUMHG010000018.1:306359-321435 GCA_032359395.1 Enteromius anoplus | reverse complement strand
AACAACAAGCTAATTATTACTGATTACATAATATTCACACTGCTTTTTACCCTTGGAGAGGCACTTAAAATACATGAAGATTATATATTTAAGATTATATATAAACAAATAAATAAAAAGCAACAAAAATACCAGAAATGATAGCAAATAAAAAAAAAATCATTAAAACGTGCAGCAAATGCTGGTAAAACAAGCTGAACTTGAGTGAAATAAGCAAGTGACACGACTAACCTTGCTCAGGGTCCCAGTTCACCTGTTTCCTCGGATTCTCTAACGGGAATTTCATGATCTTTCCGAATCAGAAAGAAATAAAGCTTTTCCTATAGCAGCATGCGCACGGTTCAGAGCGACTCTTACACTTTACATTCTCGCTTCTCTCTCAGTGTTCAGAGCCCGAGCGCAGTGATGAGGAGGAGAGATGATGCCACACCGTCCGTCAGTGTGAGACCACCCAGCATCTCTCTCAGTAGCTTGCCATCACTTTGAGGAAAGCAAATAAAGCGCGAAACATGTTCAGACTTCTCTGGGAATCAGGCGGAGGATCTGGGAGCGTCTCCTCGCGCGCCTTTGTTTCAGCGCCTCATCCTTTGTGCCGGGATTCCCACGGGCTTTAAGTCATTAAAACCGCTCTTCAGTCATTCGTGCTCGTTATAATACCTTGGATATGATCGTGTCGTGTTGAGCTGGACAGATAGAAGTGATACTCACTGATCTTCGCGGTTTTGAACGCGGCGCAGAAGCGGCACAGAGCCGTTGCACATGGAGAGCAGGTGCGGAGGGCAGGACTCACTCACCAGCAGCAAATCAACGATTACACACCAATATGAATTATTCATCTCTAATCTGGGCTTTATTCAAACCATAAACACCTTCATAGTAATGTAAAAATCAAATCAAAAGGGGATTCATTTATAGAATATCATGGGTTTATGAACTAAATATGCCAATAATATTATTATATAATATTTAACATATAACAATACAAATATAATTCATTTATTTATTATTTCATATTGCATATAGTTACATTTATAATAACAGCTATTATTAATATCTCATAATATACATTTTATTAATAATAGTTAATAACAAAATTATAATTACTAATTCTTTAAATAGGATAATAACGCTGTAGAATATTTAACATTGCAAATTGTTGAATATTATATTAATAACAACCATATTTACTTTTTGAAAAATCACATAGGCTAAATTATATATATATATATATAAATATATTTATTTAAATATGACATTATTATTTATGTAACGTTACATAATGTTAAATATCATAAAATAGCTATTAAATACTACTATAATATCTGACTTATAAAATTGTTCAAGCCATAAACACTCACAGAGTTCTTTATTCTGTAACCATAACAGGGCATACTAATAATAATAATAATTATAAACAATATATACATTGACTTCACTCTTACTGTGATACTGTATGTTTATCTTTTTAGTATGACAATAATGTTATTACGTTATATTTAATGCAGTATATTGTGGAATTAACAAAATATCATGTGTATTCTGTGTAATAATATCATTCCTGTTCTACAAATGTGATTTGATATGACTTATTAAATCAATGTGAAATGCCAATTATGCTGCCTCATGCTGTGAAATCACATTTACAGGAAGGATATAGTTCTTCATCATCATTTGTAGAAGTCTTCTGAATGCATTGAGCAGAAACCCCCCGAAGACTCCTCATGAAATATGAATGAAACTGTACTGCACCTCCTTAAGACGCCACATCTATTAGTAATGGCATGACATCATAATAACCACATGTGCATTTCTGTATATGAAATATTCAGTCTCAAATGGACTACCAGTATTACTAACAGTAATATTTTTAGTAGTAGTATAAACTTAGAGATAAATAGAATTGGGCATTATTAATGCATAAGGTTTTCACTTATTTTATTATTTTTATTTTATCTTATTTAATTTTGTGCCGAGTTGGGGACATGTGCGTGATTACGTTCCGACGTCGTGACGTCAGACGCACGCATAGCAACCAACATGGCGACAGTGAAGCTTCACGGAAGCGAGGTAGCTGTCGGCTCGCAAAACATCTGTGAAGGATGATAACTGTTAATATGCTATGAAATATATTTATTTATCAAGTATTATTAAAATGACTGCATTACCTCAGACGTTCGTATGAACGTGAAACACGATGATTTCCGGTGAAACACGAGTATTTTGAGCATGAGGTTCTTGCCAGAGATTCTCAGCATGGACACTAAACCAGGTAACGTTTAACTTAATTATATTCTCCAAATTATAATATTCTGATCAAACACAGACGAATATATTGTATTTAATCCGTATTTATTTACATGGCAAGTGCATTTAAGAGAGACGCGTTAAATCATGTTCCTTTTACAACACTAAACAAAAAGTACCATGGTATTACCATGGTTTTAAGGCGTGGTGCCCTTGTGATGTCACGAATTTGGACGTGATATCATGATAATATATATATATATTTTTTTTAATTATATGTACAGTACCATGTTAAAAGCAAAGTAATGCCATTTAATTAGTTGTTTATGTTATGATTTCTAGTGCGATTATTTATTAATATTGATGCATTCATTTTGCCCGATGGATTATTATTGTCTGTAATGGCTCTAATATTCTTCTTGCAGATTACTGTCTTGGCTCATCTGGCAAACTGATGAATCAGTACATGATTAAAGACCACATGTTGTCACATTACAGAAAACTGTATTCAGCCAAAGGTAATTCAGACACTTGTTAGGATGCCTTATTCATTTGTCTTTTTTTTTATATACGTAACCACTTCTTCTGTTTTCTTTTAGCTGTTGTGGACTGCTCAGTGCCTAAAAGCATGCATAGCAATGTCAAATGTAAGTACACACGCCAAGTCCACTTAATGCTAAAATGATTTAGCAGTTTGAATTATATTGAATTATATTATATATCTCATGTAATAATGCCAGTTTATATGTGAATGTAGTACATACAAATGCATATTTTATATGATGTTTAATATAAATGCATTATAAAATATATGACGCTACATCTATTATTTATATCTTACATTATACTTTAAAATATTTATGTGTAAATATCGAATCTTTCTGTAAGTGTAATATATCAAATAAAATATATTTGACAATTTATTAAGCCAAATATTCTGTACTAATCCACAAATGAAACATTTTCTTGATGATTTAAAAAAACAAACAAATTGTAGATGTTGATCAAAAGCGCCGTGAACAATTAAGGAAGGACACTCTGAGTCAATCAGGAAGATCCACTTCCCAGAGGAGCACTAGGATGAACTCAAGGACTTCCTGTGTTTCTAAACATGTAAGAGAGCATCTTGTGCTTCCTTATGTCCGATTGCTGTTCAGAAATTGTGTTGAGAACTGAAGTTCTGTCTTTGTTTCCAGAGCAGACCCTCTGTTCAGGGTGACGACAGTGCCTATCATTACCTGGACCAATCTCTGATGTCCTCGCCCAGAATCAGCACCTCCTTTCACTCCAAACAAATCGTATATCCGTCCCCTGCGAACCGTTTCCCATCCGCCTCAGAGCTGACTTACCGAAGCACAAACCCTCACTGGGATCCCGCGGGTCCGTCCTGTGCCACGTCTGCCAGTCAGAGAGGATACAGAAGCTTTCAGGATCCCACACAGAAGACCTACAGCGGAGACGTTCTGCTGAAGCACGCTCATCGCTTCACTCAGGAGAAACCCTTCACCCCGAGAACGCTCAAATCAGACCACAAGTCCACGCTCTCACAGTACCGCTATTACACACCTCCTCGGAGGAAGGCTGAGGAGGAGAAATCCTCCTCTAAAATCACCCGGCAGGAGACGCACCAGGGGAGGTATAACCAGTGACGCGGAAAGAGCTATTATACTATGTTTTTTTTTTTTTTTAATGGTATTGTGGAGACCTGATAGTATAATAGAGTGTTTTTTTCTGCAGTACACGGTCCAAACGAGGCTTTTCTCCACAGCTCGAGTCACCCCAGGCAAGTCTGAGAGACCTTCTGCAATATACAGTATTATAAAGTCATCTATCTGTGCATTTATGTATACATGTATGCATTAATTATTTATGCATTTAAGTATTTATTTTTCTATTGATTAGTTAAGTTATGGACTGATTTTGATTGATTCATTCATTCATTTCTTTGTTGCTTTTGTTTGTTTGATTGGTTTATGCATTTGTTTATGCATTTTTTTTTCTGGATTGCCCGATGCATTTTGCATTGGTTTATGCATTATTTATTTATGGGTTCATGTGTGCATCATTTACTTATTTATGCACTTGTTTGTTTATTTTATAATGCGTGTGTTAAAGTGAATCACTTGCTTGGTTGCTGGTGGTTGAATGTCCATGTTGAGCAGAGCTGGAATCTAGACGAATATCCATACACAATCTTTTCTTTTAATCGTTTTGCAGCCATTTACTCTTGATCACGAGTGGTCGGATGAAGAAGCCGATTCGTTCAGACATCACGGCAAGACAAGCAGGTTTAGGGACAGTGATTTTCTTCTCTCGACCTCCAGGTAAATGAAGTCAGATTTCTGTGTATTACAGAATTACTCAAAGCATGATACTTAAAGATTTTATAAATGCACGTTCTATAAAATGGTTTTTATATTGACATTTATAAAAGAAGGCTCTTTTCTTTTGTTTCAGGATTTCCCCAGAAGGCATGAGGTCTCCCATAATGAGAAAGGTTTCAGCAGAGTAAGTGTCTTGCACCAGACCCCTGAAATACAAGCATTGCACTAATGTGACTAAAAACCACTGATATTCTTAACAAAGCAGAGACTGTTAGAAGGGATGTACTTGACCTGATATATGAATATAATCATGCCTGCGGTCATAACAGTTATTTATGTTCAGGTCATTGTTCTGAACTTGTTCATTTTTCTCCAGGGAAGAAGAATTAATGTACTTGGAGTTCATTACAGATGTGACGAATGAGATCTTAACGCAAGGCCTTTACTCTGACAGGTGTGTGAGAACTTTTATTTTGTAGGAAGAGAAATTGCAAGACATTTGTTTCACTTTTGGTTCATTTGACTTATCCAATGAAGTATCGGTCTGTTCAGGGTACTCAAGAGAGTATTTGAACGTCACATCGATATGAACAGACATCGATTAAATGAGGTGAGGATTTTGGATTTTAATCTGATGCTATACAATGTGATTTGAGGAAAAACATGAACAGTTCTTCATAATCTTTTTTTATTATTGCAATGACATGGGATATATGTGCTCACACTCAATATTAAATTTGTGCTCACGTACTGGATTTAGCTGTTGTTTTACCCTAAAAAAACCCTATTTTTGTATTTATTTGTTTTGGTTTTGAAGGAAATATTTTTTTCTGGCGCTGGGATGCATTAAACTGATCAGAAGTGCCAATAAAGATTTCCATTTGAAATAAATGCTGTTCTTTTGAACTTTTAATTCAACAAAGAATCCTGAAAAAATAAAACGCATCACCATTTCCACAAAAATATTGGGCTGCACAGCTGTTTTCAGCATTGATAATAATCAGAAA
Source organism: Enteromius anoplus (assembly GCA_032359395.1). Taxonomy (NCBI): domain Eukaryota; kingdom Metazoa; phylum Chordata; class Actinopteri; order Cypriniformes; family Cyprinidae; genus Enteromius; species Enteromius anoplus. Next base: position 315,860 of record JAUMHG010000018.1, on the reverse strand, counting down.
TGTTTTTTGAGCACATTAGAATGATTTCTGAAGGATCATGTGACCCTGAAGACTGGAGTAACGATGCTGGAAATTAAGCTTTGAACACGGAATAAAATTTAGTTTTTACAGTATATTCACATAGAAAACAGAGATTTGAAATTGTAATACAATTTTACAGTTTTTATTTTATTAATAAATAAATATTTGTGAAAGCATCATATAAATCATAACAGTTTATTATATGCATCTTTTTGAACTTATCACTTCATATTAAAACTCCTTGGCATCACTTCGTTTCTTGTTCACTCACAGAAGGGCTGCACGATAATGACAAAAATCATAATTGTCGATCATTTCCTTAATATTGTAATTGTGGTTATTAATTACGATCAACACCGTGTACATTGAATGATGTATATATCATTGCTTAAAGCAACCGAATGCCATATTTTCACCATTGACGTCCATATAGTAGGAAAAAATACTATAAAAGTCAGTGGTGACCCAAAACAGCCTGGTTACCAAACTTTCTTCAAAATATATCCTTTGGTGTTTGGCAGAATCATAATCTTTAATATTCCCAACAGAACAAAATGCGGCAGCTTCTAGACAATCTGCAGGAGGATCTGCGAAGTCCCCCTGCTGCCGGAGGCACGTCATACAGTCCCGTCATCTGTCATACACTGCCATCAGATGATGTTGATGATCTGCTTCATAAAGTGTTTAACGAGGACCAAAGCGAGGACATCACTCCTGCTGTGAACCACAGTGGAGCCGGACTAGAGGACTGGAATGAAGGCAGCGAGATCGAGCATCCCAAGCATCTCGATCCCAGGAACACCGAAGACGATAATGAGGTCTCACAACAGGTTGATGAACTTGGGGAAATCATGGCGGAGTCTTTAAGTGTGTCAGAAGCTCAACAGCTAGCGTCTGAACAGGAGCAGACGAGAGGAGACATCAGTGATGATGAGTTTTAACTCAAACGCACACTGCTTTTTGACACTGTAATAGTTTCTGCAGAATTTCTGAGTTCTGTTTTGTTTACTTTTTTAATGCTATATTACATTTTTATGGAAAAGCCCATAAAGTGTGTGTTCCTTGAAGTGACGGCCATACAGTATTTTCAGCATCTTTTGTGCAGTATTCAGTACATGTTTTATTTCTTCTGCTCCCAATTTAGGCAATTTATTGTTTATGTAGTCTGGTTAGGATTCACAAGACATGTTGTGTGGTTTTTTGAAATACAAAACAATTTACATAGTTTGTGACTTAGTTTTACTACTTTTAATTGGTTTACTTTTACATAACGTGCAAGTACAGTATTCATATTCACTGATGAAACTTATGGAACTGATTTAAACTGGAAGAATGTTTAAAAGACACCTTTTCTGGCTATATACACACACACACACAAAATTAAGAAATTCATAATTCATCAAACCATGTGTCTGTTTCAAATACTGTCATTTGTTTTATTTTATTTTTGTATTATTATTCAAAAATGCAGTATTCAGGCAGATTGGTTTAGTGATCAGAAGGAAAGCTGTCTGTAAATTGAACCACGAGTGGCTTAAACAGCTATTTTGAACGTGTTTTTACACTGAAATATACAATGGAATTTAGCACATGTTGGTTTAAATGTCCACTGAGTGTTTGCTTTTTAACTACTAAGAAATGAAACTTTTAACTTTAACTGTGCTATATGTATTTTTATATATTTTTTAAAATGACTTGACTACTTTTTTTGTGTTTGATATTTATAATACTGCATAGAGGTAATTAAATGCTATTGCAATCACATTTGGTTGATGTTTGTTGTACACCTTAATTAGTCCTTGAGTATGAATCATGTCAGCAAAAGTTAACCGTGCAACTTAAACTTAAATGCCCACTATAAACGCTAACAGGCACAGATATGACAACATAGTGTTTTACTGCACACCCGCAAATCCTCAAGAGCTGATAAAGTCTTGCTTATCAGGACAAACACTCCTTACAGAAAGCACAGTTTTACTGTGGTAAATAATGTGCAGGTTATTCACATGGCTTTACTGCAGCTGCTCTCATTCCACGCATTCCACGCGTCTGACGTAATGTATCGTGGCGCAGCACAATTCTTCAATTTATTAATCTTATTTTATATTTCGATCAGATTTCACTTCGTTATTTTAGGCCCCAAAAAAATCAAACATTAATTTCCGCGCGTTCTCCACCAAAATCAGTTCTTGTGGCAGTTCTGAAACCGAAAAAAGCGTCATGGGTGTGAGAGAAAGTAGTGCCGTGGATTAATATGCTCCCGGTCACCTTTCCTCTGGTATTCCGAGCGGATGTGACGCAGCAGCAGGAGTGTGACCCGAGGAACCTCAAACATGCGTCAATCCCGAAAAAACAAACTCCACCAAATATCGGATTATCATCACAAACCGTAATTCCTACTCCAAAACCTATTCGTGCTATAAATCAAGGATATAATAAACCAGATAATCCAGCAGGTAAGCGGCGGAGAGCTCCTGAAATCATTCTTTTCCAGAGTTTTACTCAGAAGTGTTAGCAATGTTAGCCAACGCGCGCTCATAAACGCGAAATAAAGCTAAAACTCAGTCGTCTTAATAAATCTCACCTATTTAGACGTGTAAATATGGTTTTGAAGACTTTGTCGTTTTATTTAATGAAGTGTATCCAGTCCCATCTGGATGCGTGCGGTTTTGTGGTCACTTGTTGCTCCAAAAGTTAGTCAGACATTTTTGGGGTTTGTTTATATTTCGTCAAAGCAGAAAAACGGATGGATTTGAAACAACGGCAGCGGAATGATGTACTTTTCTATAATAAAATGCTTATTTTTACAGATTTGAGGGCCTTAAGTCTAAATCACGGTTATTCTGTAATTGTTTTGTTTTTGTTGTTTAGTCTTATTTGTTCGCAGTCTATTATAGTCATAGTGTATATAAATATGTATTTACTTTTTTTAAATACCACAATTATATAAGAAATAATAATATATTTGCACAGTGATCAAAATATATAAAACTGCTGCTAATAATTGGACATTTGTTTGGTCTTATTAATCATTCACAGTAGTATAATGATTGTCTGACAGCTTGAATTTCATTCATGACTGGCTTCTAAAATAGATTTTAATAAACGCTTCATATCTATAGTAGTGCTTAACTGGTTTTGCTTCAAGAATTGGATATTGAGCGGTGACCTTAGTTGTTTATCATGCAAAACTTGTGCTACAATCACACATTTATTCATATTAAATGTGCATAAATTATATATAAAAGGGAAAGTTATATTAATTTTATTATTAAATTGCTTTGCTGTGGCAATGTAAAGTAAAATGTGAAATATTTTTATTTAAGTAACCTCAAGTGTATAATATTTATTTATTTTAATCTTAATTATAATTGTAGTATATGTTTATAATTTATTTAAATATATTCATTTTAATATTTTATTTATTTTTATAGAATTATTATTATATTTTTCATTTTAAAACCTCCTTATGATCACACAATTAATAACTGTGTAAATGTAATGCCTTAAATATATATATATATATATATATATATATATATATAAATATATATATCCATCCATCCATCCTGTGGACACTTTATAACACTTGAAATATTTTGTAAAATTTTATAACAGCTTTATTTTGCTGTCCAAATTATGCATTATTTCGTGGTTAATTTGGATAGTTATTTGCTTGTTATCTGTCACTCGGCAATTTGCGACTATATCAGAAAGAGTAGATAAATACTGATATGACCGTTCGTATCTGTGAATGTCATCGTTGCTAATCTGTTTTGCTGTGGTTTGTCTTTATCCAGGGACTCATGTGTTTGTCTTGTGGAGTCCTGTTTAATCCAGCACCCCTCCATGGATTAAGTGCAGAGAAAAGCTGAATCCAATCATTCTGCTCGAGGAGGGTTGCGGCACCGGTGCAACATGCCCCTTCCGTTCGGATTAAAGCTCAAGAGAACCAGAAGATACACGGTGTCCAGCAAAAGTTGCCTGGTGACCCGCATACAGCTGCTAAACGGCGAATATGTGGAGTTCACGCTTTCGATGGAAAGCACGGGACAAGAGTGTCTGGAGGCTGTCGCGCAGAGACTGGAGTTACGGGAGGTAGGATTGCCGTAGTTTGGAGTTTAATCTGGTGGAAATCACCTTAACGCAGCATGGGCGTGTGTTTATTTTAGCTCGCTGGTGCCGTCTGGAGTCTCGGCTATTCTAGGACCGCTACCAAAATGCTGTCAAACACCCTAAATGCATGCCTGCCAAGAATTCGGCCTGGACTCTGTTTGCTTCATTTGCATGCACTCAGCTGCTCTTGAGAAGTCTGAATCAGATTATCGTGTTAGTATGCCACCCAAATCTAGTTATAGATCGCAGTGTCTTTTCAGACAAGTCTTATATTCTTTACTGACCAAATATGGCTTTTAGTAAAGTACTTATGGTGCATGCTTACAATATGGGTTGATGTTCAAGTAAAATAAAAAATAAAAAAGTGTTATAAGTCTACAATATAATCTCCAGTTCAGAATCAGGATTTGAGGTTACATTTATATTAACGCATAAGATAAAGATGCTGTAAGTTATCACCATTTGGTATAAGTTTATTTTTTTTCCCATTTTAATGACCATTTGGCTTTTGTTTTTTGCAGATTTAATTACAGTCTAGTGCTTTTATTTTTGTGTTTTTAGAATGACAAATATTTCATGCCTGTTGTCCGTGACTTAATTAGTCATTAAAACATAAACATAAAAACATAAAACATAAAAAATAGATTAAATGATGTTGAGGAGTATTATATCTAGTTTAGCATCAAGATTATTGGTATAAGTATGTATAAGATGTTGGGCTGGGCACTTAATTGAAAAGTAATCAAAATCGACATTCAAAACCTATAATCGGTCGAATATTTCCAGGTCGATTATTTCGATTACTTTCCCTTTAAAAACACTACCGCGTGTGGAGTCACGTGACCCGTTACCCTTCGTTCACACCAGACGTGACTTGCGCAAATTAATCATGATATTTGCGCGTAGTAGGACACTTGAACATTTTGAGTTTACTCGCTTCATTCGCGCGTGAAATTCGCTTCACTGTAAACACAAATTCACCTCATGGGAGGGGCTTCTGCAGGCGCTCTGTACATCGCAAAGGATATGACTCCCTTGGCTACAGTGGAGCGAAGCGGGTTTAAACACCTCCTTAAAACTCTTGACAGAAGATACACTGTGCCGTCGCGATCACATCTTTCCTGCGCTGCCAGACATGTGCAAGACATAACCTGGAAAGTTTAACATGCTCGTGTTTCTTAGTAAGAAGTAAGAAGAGTAAAATTCATGTTCATATAGTGACATGACAAGATCTCTAAGATCACTTCATGCAACCGTGTTTAGGAGACTTCTATTTTCATTTCAACAATCTGTTGTTTACATCGATACATTGCACATTAAAATATTTGTTTGCAGAAGATGCAAGAAACGCACTGTTTAAAATATATATTTACAGGATATACAAGAGTTATTTTATTTAGAAGCGAAACGGCTTATTTTCTACTTTTGATAAGAAAAACATTGAATATAATTAATTTTATTTAATTTTTTTCTTTTTTTAGACGGACAAAGTGACTGTTAGTTTTAGGCAATGTGTGCTTTAATTTCAGTTGTTCAACATTGATGTTTAATAAATAATCACAGATAGTAGATGCGTGTTTACGTCAATTATTTTAAAATAATTATAAAATAAAAGTAATGTTCCCGTTGTTCAAAAATCATTCACTTGTAATATGTGAGCATATTTACTGTACACGATTTGTCAGTGAACTATGAGGACAAAAAAATAAATAAAATAATCGTTCATTAATCGTAATGGAGTTAAAATGTTCAATTAATATTTATTCTTTTTACTATTATGTGTTTATTATTATTATTGCTATTATTTATTATTATTTTTTTCTTCTTCATTTATTTACATATCTGTTAATGATTTGACAATACTACTTTTTGTTTGACCTAAAATGAAACAATAAAAATAAATGTTAAATTAATCAAGATTTTGATTTTAGGCCAAATCGCCCAGCCCTAATAAGATGCACGGTACCCGTTTCAATGATCATTTAGTCTTGCGTTTTGATATGGATTTTTAATGGACAAATATTTAACGCAAATAGCGTGTGACTAAATGTATAAAGGAATTCGAAAAATGTGGATTAAAATAGTTTTAGATGATGTATAGCATGTTAAAATGTGAAGTTTTTAGATTTCACTAAGTAGTTTAACTTTTGTTGATCAATTATAGTCCCGCTCTTTAATATACATTTTTAGAAGTACAAATATTTTACGCATTCAGTTTAGAGCTCACATTAATCATACAAACTGTATATGTATTTTATATTTTAGTATATGAATGCATAAAGTAATGCTGCAGCTGATGATTATTTTTGTTCCGTTTTTTCACTACTTTTTTAGGATCGATATCCATCCTGCTATGTGTCGTGACATGAAACCTCTACATATTCCATGCATGTAGTATCTCAATTAGACCAAGCTCATTAAAATAGCAGGTGAAATTATCTAAAGGCAGTAGTTAAGGATGTCACGCCTCTCACAATGTCTTTGGTGTTGAGCTGCGAATCTTTAGCCAAAGAGTCGTCGTAGTCAAAACATTGAGAATATGCCCAGTCTTCACTTCCAGAAAACCTGATTTGAGGTTAAACACATGGACGTCCGGTCTCCCGGCCTGTTGTTTCTCACGAGTGAAAGAGCAATCAGTGAAATTCTGTTCATTCCCCAGAGAACGTATTTCAGCCTCTGGTACTACAACAAACAAAACCAGCAGAGATGGATTGATTTGGAGAAGCCGCTGAAGAAACAGCTTGACAAGTACGGGCTGGAGCCGACCGTTTACTTTGGGCTGGTGTTCTACGTGTCGTCTGTTACCCAGTTACAACAAGAGATAACCAGGTGAAGGCCGAGAATATGTTTAAAATAATCACAGCAGTGCTATACGAACACCTTTACTCACTTCCTGTTTTCCCCACAGATATCAGTATTATCTCCAGCTGAAGAAAGACATTCTGGAGGGGAAGATCCCATGCTCCATTGAGCAAGCCATTCATTTGGCCAGCTTAGCTGTGCAAGGTATTTGTTTGAATATTATGTTTGATATTTCAGGTATACGCTAATGCTGCACTGCCCTTGTTTTCAGATGATTTAGTTATCGCTAATCTTTTGTCTTTGTAAGATCAGTACTTTCTTCAGTTGGTTCCAATTCACTGGACATTAAAGGGATAGTTCAGCCAAAAAAAAAAGAAAAAAAAAAATATATGATTAATAAACAAAAAACACAAAAGTTAACTGGATTGAAAATATTAATTTCTTGACTAAAATGATTAATCACAATTAATCGCATCCAAAATAAGTTTTTATATGTGTGCGTGCTGTGAATATTTATTATTTAAATATATTGTATATATAAATACTCGCACATCTGTGTATATATTTAAGAATATTTGATGTTTGTATATTAAATGTTTATATGTAATCTAATTTGTTAATATGAATATATACAAAATAAATATACACAGTTCACACACTTATGTAAACAAACCTTTATTTTGGATGAGATTAATTGTTTGACAGCAAAAAAAAACTTAGTTCATGCTAAATTGCAATCAGTTTTTCATCTATGAAAAAACATCACTAAAAGTTAAACAATAAAATAAACAATAAAGCTGTTCAGTTCTTATACATTTGTTAGTAAATTAGAAAAAAACTAACCGTATAAAGGATTATTTTGCTAAATATATGCACTATATATATATATAATATTATTATTATTATATATGTTTTCTTTAATTTAATTTTTTTTTTTTTTTTTTTTAACCTGTTATTAAATATCTAATGTATGTTTGGTTAAATGAATCTGCCATGAATGCAAATCTTTTGACCGTCACTGTTTAAATGTGTATAATAACTGCCTGTGCAATTAAAATAATATTTTGTATAATATAAATTAAATAATGTTGTATATAAATATTTTCTTGATTTACCCGTTTTTAAATATTTTATGTTTGAGTAAATGAAAGTGTGTTTTTATATCAGCCACTGTTTAAATATTTATTTAAAAAAAAAAAGATACATTTTAAAAATCACTTATACTGTAACCAAAATCAATGAATTAAGTAAAAGAAGTTGCATTACAAGCTTGTGAATCGAAATGTAATCAAATCATGAAATTTGTGCCAGTACACGTCCCTGCTAAGGGTTTCGAAGTCATATTCAGGTCGTCATTCGATGACATTCTTCACCTCTGCTCTCAAGTCTCTATATTTATGTGAAAGGTGTTTCGAGACTCAGTTATAAGTTGATGTTGCAAGAGAACATTTGCTTTAACATTCTTAAGATAACGCTCAGCCAGCGTCTGGTTCACGGGTTCAGTCCTCCATCATGAAGGTACGGTTTTGTATTTCTACGGGCTGCAAGTCTAGAAAATCAGAGCATCATTTATCAAGCTGTGCTCGAGAATTTCATACACTGATGGCAAAGAAATATCTGGCAGCACCAGTTACTGGACAACTGTTAGCATAGCAGAGGAACTGACATCACAGCCAGATGAAAACAATATTTCCCATGTTTGCGCTGTCAAAAGTTCTTTTGTCTCCGCGTGGTTTGTGTGGTTTCGATGAGGCCGGATGTTCAGCGGGAGCTATTTTTGTGGAACAGCATCGCAGTGTAAGGAGGCTTCACGCTGTGGTAATGTTTCGGATTGTCGGCATAGCTGTTAACATGCTGTTAATGTTGAGCTACTACAGTTACAAAGGCTAAATCGATTCCTTCCATAACAAAACGTCTCTCAGCTTGTCTAAATTTAGATTTGCGATTTCTATAAATGTTGAGTGTTATCTCACGTTTTACATTTTAAACCCAACATCAGATTCATAAAAACAGTGCAATTTCATTCAGAATGAGTTTGTAAAAACAAAACAAAAGAATAAAATAAATGAAAAATCATTAGTAAAAAAGGGATATAAAAGAAATAATAATTTAAATAAATAATTAGCAAAATAAAATAAAAAAACAAATAATTTGTGAAAAAAAGATAAATTATTAAGATGTAGTCATATAGTATATAAATAAAATATTGTAAATAATAACTTGTAAAATACAATAAAAATAAGTGTATAATAAATATAAACAAATAAATCATTGTTTTTTTGTAAAATAAAATATAAATACATAAAATAATTTGTGAAATGAAATGCAAAAATAAAAATATATAATATACTAGAAAATATTTGGTGGTTGTTAAAGGTGCCATAGAATGCATTGAGAGAATATTTTAAATTGTTCTCTGATATGTACATAGAAGGTATGTAGTTGAGGTAAGGGGAAAAAACGGTTTTACAGGTACATTTACAAGCCTAGAATTTGACCCTAGAATGAAACAGTCTGTTTTTGCCTTATTTGGAAGGTTCATGAATATTAATGAGGAGGTCT
>JAUMHG010000018.1:293996-305897 GCA_032359395.1 Enteromius anoplus | reverse complement strand
TTGAAAATAAACAAATGAGAAAGAAATATAACTTTCATCCTTGTCAGTTACACAATGCCGATTTTGTAGAACAACCTGTTGTTGTGAGATTGCACATCGATCCTTCTGAATGGTAAGTTATGGGCGGGTTTATGCAAATGTGGTGAGCCTATCTATTACGCCTCTAGACTGTTACGAAACAGTCTGTGTTGTGTTGGATTGTGACCGTTTTTCAGTCGTCTTTAGCAAACACTCGATTTATATAAGAAGTAGGAAACGATGGTGTTTGAGACTCACAGTATGTTATGTACATGTCCTGAACTGTTATTATTCAACCATGCCAAAGTAAATTCAGTTTTCCATTCTAGGGCACCTTTAAGTGAAACTGTCATGCAAAGGCATGCATGTGTAATACATCTAGTAAAAACAAACAAACAAAAATCTGAAATATTGCCATATGTGTCTGCAAAATCAATGTTATTATGATGATTTTTAAAAGTTTTTTAATCTAACACTAAACAAATGTTTGTTTATTGGTTTCAGCTGACCTTGGAGACTTCAATCGATATGAGTCCCAGGAATTCCTTCAAAAAATTGTGCTTTTTCCAATGGTACGTAACGATTGAACATTTTACCATCTATTCCAGGATTAAAGACTTCATAAGTCTGTTATTTTATCTCTGTTTTTCTGCTTATCTCAGCCATGGATACAGGACGAGAGGGTTGTGGAAGAGGCCACTCAGAAAGTCACCATGCTCTATCAGAACTACCGGTGAGAGGCTGCAGTCATTCCTGCAATGTGCTAGTTTTCCCATTTGGAAAAGAGACTGTTAACTGCTGTTTAGATTCAGCGAGGAGGCTTCACGATTATCAGATGGTTCCTGTTAGAGGATTTCAAAGGCAGCTGTCAAACCCCTGCCCTGAATTACGACCAGACCTTCAGCGTTGGGCTCAAGGCAACAATAAATGCTCTTGGCTTTCCTGCAGAAGTTCTGTTTAAGAAAGCCGTTCAGATGAGGTTTACATGTGCTCGGCACACGTTAAGCTTGGGCTACCTATTTGGAATATTTGCCACGTTTTGTTGCTGATCTATTTGAATGGCTGATTTAAAAATTGATTTATCTGTGTCTCTTTTAAAGTCTTATTTTGCTCCTACTACAAGTAAAGGTCTTAAAGCAGAGTCTATATTCTTAGCCGTGGAATTAATATTGGCATGCACTGCAAAAATGAAAATTTACTCAGTATTTCTATCTTTTCTTTTCAATACAAATATCTAAACGGCATCTTGTTTTCTGAAAAACTGAGCAGAATTAAATGAGGTGTGATGATTAAATGTGTGATAATAGTTCTTGGTTCACTTTTTACTGTCTTGGAAGAAATATACATATGCATTGCAATGCTCTGACGTTGTTTGTCTGAGTAATGCACGATAAGCACGAGGAAGATTCAGCACTGATGAGTCTGATAATGACAGCAGATCACAAGTGCATCGTTGAATATGACTTTTGTGCTGCAGTGTTTCAAGTCAGAGATGTGTGTGTTTCCCAGAGGTCTGTCTGCGCCGGAGGCGGAGTTACTCTACATGCAGGAGGTGGAGAAGATGGAGGGGTACGGTGAGGAGAGTGTCCAAGCGAAGGTAAAGCAGCAAATAAAAGCTGTTCTTTGGGAAATTCAAGTTCCTTTTAATGTTTTGCCAGAGTGCTTTGACAGTATGAAAGTGTGAAATACATGCACCTAAAATACCATGCAAATGGATATATTTATGAGTGTTTAGTTTATCTTATAACAGCTTTGTTAACTGGCAAAAAAAGGATATTTTAAGCAGCAGCTTCAGCTCTTTATTTTCCAAAAACAAGTGAGATCAGCCCTGACACATTCATCTTGCCTCGGTGCATCTACTTCCTCTACTGTGGCAGTTTTTATATATTTTTGGAATGATTCTTTTACACTTTTACGCTTCGGTGTGCATACTCACATTAGTGCCTTTTTAGTCACGAGGCGTTAAACGTTGGTGATATGCAGATGATCCATTACTGGATTATTTATTACTTGAGCCTTTTAAATGAATCATTATTTCGCATGACTGTATTTTAAGATTTTCCTCCTCGTGTCTAAACAGGATGCTCAGAGCACAGATGTGATCATCGGCTCCTGTCTGGATGGGATTTTTGTCAAGCACAAAAATGGGAAAGCACCTCTCATGTTTCGGTATGTGTGCTTTTTTTTTGCATTCGTTCATTAAGGCTGGTAATATTACTCCTGATCACAATGTTTTATATTGCAGCGTTTGAATGAATATGATTATTTGTGTGTTAATATAGTGATGCACTGAGGATTTTTAGTTGTGTTTTGACCCGCGTTCTTCATTGTTTCATTGCAGGTGGAATGATATAAATAATATGACTCATAATAAGTCTTTCTTTGCCCTGGAGCTCGCCAACAAAGAAGACACAATCCAGTACCAGACCGTAAGTCAGATGCTTCAAATGCTTGGCTTTTCCTAAAATAGCCAAAAGAATGAAGTTCATCTATCGCATATGCCTCTGTGTGTGTCCATTCATAATAGTGCATGGGTTTTTAAAGCTGGCCTCAGCTAAAACGCCACTCATTTAGGCCCTGAAACACACCCGTCAGTGTTCTGGCCTGATTTGATTCTGTAAAAATGTTCTGGCTCTGTTTCAGGAGGACATGGAGACGTCCAAATACGTGTGCAGAATGTGGCTGGCGCGGCACAAGTTTTACAAAATTAACAACAGCAGTCTGTAAGTTTGTGTGTGTTTTTGTTAAAAACGCATTCATTTTGGCCAGTACAATTTGAACAAATCTGTAGCCTCTTGGAGATGCTGGCCATTGTTTTTCATTTCCTCTAAAAAACTATTTTTAATGCTGTGACTAAACATTCAGTCATTACTGCGTTGGATCTGGTGGTTGGGTGTGACGGGAATACGTTATATAATTTAGCCAGTAATTCAAACAGAATTTGGGTTCTGTAAGATCGTTTAATGTATTTGTCTCCTCACCAAAGCTGCATTTATTGGATCAAAAATACAGTAAAAACCATCAAATATTTTTACAACTTAAAATAACTGTTTTCTAGATGAATATGTTTTATTCTCTAATTTATTTCTGTGATCGAAGCTGGATTTCCAGCGTCACACGATCCTTCAGAAATCGTTTGAATATTTTATATTGTCATCGTTATAAAGTTTTTGAATGAATAGAAAGCTGCAAAGATGAACATTTATTTGAAATACTTTTTTGCAATATGTTATTTTTGATCAGTTTAATGCATCCTCGCTTAAAGCGTATGCAAAAACAAACCAGTAATTGGCTGTTGAAAATCCTTGGCAGCATCATCAGTGTGTCTCCTCCTTTACCGCTCTCCGTTTACTGTCTCCAGAGAGCTGTCTGACGGCCCAAACTCTGAGGGCTCCCAGAGGTCCATACTTTCTCTTTCTTTTCCTCGTTTTCCACACCTCTCTCGTCCCTCTGTTCCTGCTGACAAGGGGTGAGCCTGACTGCACGAGGCCATCAATTCTTTACTGCTCAGAGCTTCTCGTGGGCCACAGAGTGACAGAAAACTGGAATGACATGACAACATGCCGGCTCGTATTTCATGAAAATTGTTTTTTTTTAAAAGCCCTTTTTGGATAATTACTATTTAATTTAATTTAATTTTATCCAGTAAATCAAACAACTATGTTTTATAAATATTAATGTATTTTATTTTATAAATATTAAAACATTTTATTAATATTTTTGCACCATAATAATGCTGACTTGCAATGTTATTTTGCTGCTTAAGTTCATATATTTAGTTGAAAGAAAGTGTAGCGATTTGTAAACGGCAAAAATAATAACTCCTTTTAAATACTCCTTTAAATTTATACGATAAATCAAATAAATACAAAACTTTACAATGATACAAAGATTACTTAAATATTGATAATTTTGGGTAAAATGCACCCTGTTTTCATAAAAATACTTGAAATATTATAACAATTTAAAATAGCTTTTCTTTATTTATTTTAGGATCACTAATCAGGACTAGTTATAGTCAGCAGCAAATCAAATGCTATAATCTTTTAAACATATTATGCTAGATGCGTATAGACTGTCGTCATAAAATATGACATGCAAAGCGCTGACTCACAGAGCATGTGAGGAGTAAAACATTGCACTTTATTGCTCTCTGCTTTATTTCACCGTTTTATTGTTTTGTGTTTCATTACAGACAAACGCAGCCCGCTCCTGTAAACACAGTGAGGCGACGGTCCTTGACGAGAATGTCTCTGGTTAGCATTACACCAGCTATTCAGTGACTATACAACAGTTTTGCTTTGCAGGCTTGTTCTGTTGGACGTTTCTGGAGTTTGTCGGTTCTGCATGATCTCATTTGTTTTTGATGTGATTTACTGGAGCTCTGTTCCAAAACATTGCTCTCTACATACTAGGTAGCTCCCTTTTAAGGCAACATCCTAACAAGAATGGAACCTTATAAATGTCACAAGCATACAAAACAGCTTCAATGTGAATTTTAATGGTTTCTATCTTTGAACCAGTGTTTGACGCTTGTATAACTTCAGTTTCAAAGTCTAGAAAGGCAGCTGCACCAGGTTTGGGTCAGAGTTGATATGTCCAGCTGAATAATGCCGCTTCTGTTTTGTCTTATGATGCAGCCAAAACCACAGCCCTACATGATGCCACCTCAGATGCACTTTAATGGCCATTACACCGAACCGTACACGTCTTCACAAGGTAGATCTCTCATCCGCGACGGGCCAAAACTGCTTATGTATATAAAAATATCTAAACATACTTAAATCAGCACACTTATTTTAAAAGCAAGTCTCCTGTTGATTTAAGAGTTATATATTTTTACTTGAAACCAAGGCAAAAATCATTTATTATAATTTTTTAATTATAGACCGCAATGCTAATTCATTTTCTTGAAGGAAAAAAGGAAACGATATTTTACTGGAAAGAATGACATATTTATTTTATTTATTGTTTTGTAGTTAAAACTAGTTGAATTTAAATAAGTATATCAAATACTACAATATTTTAAAATATAAACAGTTAAAGTGAAAAAATAAATATTTTTTGTGAAAGTAACCTATAGATATTTTTCTTATGTTTATTTATCCTGATTTGAAGTTTGTACTGGTAAATGACAAAAAAAAGAAGCATTCTTGTATTATATAATTTTTTAATTATATTTTTATTTCAATTTAAGAAAAAGTGTACCAAGTCAATCAAAAACCTATAAATATTAAACTTTACTCATTGCAAGTCAGCATCATTATGAAGCAAACATACTGTAGTGTAGTAGAAGTGTGGATATTAAAAAGGAAAAATTAAGTCATTATTTTCAACAAGTCAATAATCAATTATAGTAAGTCAAAAAAATTTATTATTTTGTAGTTAAAATAAGGTATAAAAGGAAGACTGAGTAAAAAAGAAATACATTTTTGTGATGATATATGCATTTATTCCTTTGTTAAATAGCATTGTTTATTTATTCATTTATAAATCAAAAAGTAAAGGCCGTTCTAAATATAAAGTTATAAAAATAAATCTTTGTCCATCATTTTGCTTCTGTAAGAAAGTGTAGCTATTTGTAAACTAGTAAGCAAGTACTGACTCTTGCATTTCCTTCAGATAATCTTTACATCAACAACCAGAATGGCTTCTACTACCATTCCCAGACCAGTCTGGACCGCTCTCCGCACGAATACAACGGCCGGATCCGGAACGGCAGTGTTTACAGCGCCCAGAGCACCAGCTCCCTCAACAACCCCCAGCACTACCTGCAGCCGTCGCCCATGTCGTCCAACCCCAGCATCACAGGAAGTGACCTCATGCGGCCTGACTATGTGCCGTCCCACCGGCACAGCGCCCTGATCCCGCCGTCCTACCGTGCCACGCCCGATTACGAGTCGGTC
Organism: Enteromius anoplus; assembly: GCA_032359395.1. NCBI lineage: Eukaryota > Metazoa > Chordata > Actinopteri > Cypriniformes > Cyprinidae > Enteromius > Enteromius anoplus. Next base: position 299,973 of record JAUMHG010000018.1, on the reverse strand, counting down.
ATGAGGCAGAAGAACCTCGGGATGATCCCTCCAGCTGAGCGCCAGAGCCACTCCATGAGGAACCTCAACATTGGCAACTCGTACGCGTACAGCCGGCCCGACCCGCTCGTCTACAGCCAGCCGGAGATCCGTGAGCATGGCGCGGGCCAGTACCCCTTCCACCTCAACTACAGCTTCCACAGCCCCTCTCCGTACCCCTATCCCACCGAGAGACGGCCTGTGGTGGGCGCCGTCAGCGTCCCCGAGCTCACCAACGTCCAGCTGCAGCAAGCGCAGGAATATCCTCCACCCAACATCATCAGGAATCAGGTTTACTGGCCGCCGCCGCCGTATCCCTACCCTCACCCTCGACCCGCCAACAGCACACCGGACCTATCCCGCCATCTCTACGTCAGCAGCAGCAACCCAGATCTGATCACGCGCCGCGTCCATCATTCGGTGCAGACCTTCCAGGAGGACAGTCTACCCGTGGCGCACTCATTGCAGGAAGTGAGCAAGCTGCTTGTCACGCCCCGACGGCCTCACATGCATAAGCGCAACTCCATCGAGATCGCCTCGCTGGCATACGGCCTTGAGAACATGAGGCTAAAAGAGAGGAAGGTGAGGCATTTCAGCGTGTTAAAGAGGTCATATGATGTTGCTAAAAAGAACATTTATTTTGTGTATTTGATGTAAAGCAATGTGTTTATGCGAGTTTAGGGACACGGGCCCTGCTCTACATGTTGTTTCTCATTTTTTCTCTCCTTATTTTACTAAGTATTTATTTTATAATTTTTTTAATAAAATTTAGCAAATTCTTAAATAATATATATATATAATTAAGAATTCTAATTATATACTTTTTAGTAATACTTTAATATTCGAAATGAACAATTTTTAAGGAAGTCCATTTTTTTTGTTTGACATTTTGCATCACCTACCCAGGTATCTGCGTCTGCAGCTGAGACTCCGCCCCCCGTTGCCCAGGCGATGCCGCATACAGCATCCGGCTCCGATATCAACGTCGTCCAGGATGTTACGAAGACTGATGATGCGATCATCAAAGAGGATGTCATCTACGGCCACAAAAAATCCCTGTCCGATGCCACGATGCTGGTGCACAGCAGCGGTGAGGAGGAAGAGTTCGAAGACGACAGCGGCCGACACACACCCCAGTCCCAGGATGCAGTAGGCGGTCCCGAGCATCACATGACGCCGATGGGACGGCCCCTCGTAGATCCGCCCGCTTATCCATTCAGTCACAGTATGGAGACGGTTCTGACGGGCCCTCTGTCTTACCAGCCCCATCCCATCATCCGCAAACCCGAGGACCTGGGCCAGCTGCCGCCTCTGAGAGAGCCCGGCCACATGGTGCCTTCAGTATCAGAGGGAGATCTGAGCGGACAGGGACGCCTGAGACAGAAGAGGGACGTCTTCAAGAGACCCGTCTCTGACGTGCCTCCTGCCAGAAGGAACATTGATGGTCTTCCACCAGCGGTAAGTTCACTTGAAGATCAGAACTGATTCTGAATCAGTTAAATGTGCGTTTGGGAATGCAGCATGCAGAAGGTTTAGGTTTATATGCATAGTCACATAAAGTTTAAACGTTTTTAAAAAATGTAAAAGCATAAATATTATTGGAAGTGTAAAATCATTATAGTGCGAAAAATATTATAAATATTTTGTATTAAATACAATTGTAATAATACAATAGTTTTATATTAAACAGCAGAATTGTAATGATTGCATAATTAACATGTATTCTGCATTTTTTATAAATATTTATAATAATAATATTATTTCATTAGGTCCACTTACAGCCCAGAGTCAAAATAAAATTTGATATAAAAGTTTATTTTGTTCTCTTAAATGTCAGAATTGAATCAGAATCATAAAAAAATTGTAAAACTGAAAAATATATAATGTTTTAATGCTACAGATTACAATATTCACGTCTACTATAATTTTTGTGTTAAATACATTTTTAAATGTTTTTTTATTATAACAAAAGAAGTGTATATTTAGCATTTATATACTTGAGACAAAATATTATTCACGAAATGGAACCCTTTACTTTAAAATATTAAATGTTTTATGTAGTTGATAAATGTATGTCATGTGACCATTAACCAGCTTCAGAACTGTGGACATGCAAGTGATTTGTAAACTACACTTAAAGAGCAGCATTGAATCAGAATCACAAAAAAATAGTGAAAAATAAGATTAAAAAAAAAAACAACAACAAAAATATTACTGTAAATTCTAGTGTAGCATAGAATTAGTATACATTAAAACTAAATTATAAAAATAACATTAAAATGTAAAGCATAATAATAATAATAATGTAAACAATGTTATATTAAATTTATAAAATATTATAAAAATGTGTAATTTATTTTCTCTTAAAAAAAAATTCATGTTTTATTCTGTTTTAGTGACATTTTTACTCTGGGATTGTAGACACGTGCACATGGATTGCGGATAAATGCAAAGTTGCAGGGTTTTAATTAACCCGAGACACAATAAGCACAATGTAAGGTGTTATTGTTGTGTATCCACCCAGATGAGTTCATTAAGTCATCATGTAGGCAGTTTCAGGAGTGTTTTCAGCTGTTGACTAAAAAGAAGTGCTAAAATGAGCTTTAAACAGGAACTCAATGTGTGTGAATGCCAGAAATGTACGAATTCAAATAAAAATAGGATAGAAATATAAAGATATGATTACTAAATATAAATAATTGAAAATATCAAATTATAATATTAAGAAATACTAAAAGTCACCTGACTTTTGGTATTCAATTAATTTCTTAACTTTTCTTTTTTCCTTAATGTGTAATATTGTTTTGACACACTTAGTTCCTTATTTAAAATAACTTTAAAACAAGATTTCAGTCATTTACTCAACTTTAGCTTGTGGAGCATTTAAAACAGATGTTTAGCAGAGTGTTCATGCTGCTCTTGTATTAATAAGTTACACAGAACGTATAGAAATGATCGGTTCAGCTCTGCTGTTAAAGGAAATGCCAACGGATTGCACATCATTCAGCCGGTGTGGCTTTTATTTTCGTTTCGTCTTCACGTCAAGTAGGTATTTGGATACCGGGTGAGGCTGAACACTTGACTTTTTACGTGTGAGGTGAAGAATGCCGCTCGACAGGCCTTTAGACCCGACTGGCTGCATTCTGCTGCTCTTCTGCACCGTTCTGTGTCTCAGACACGATCCTCAGACTCTCTGTCTCTCTCTCTCTCTCTCTCTCTGTCCGCTCGCTACGGGGATGAAGGGTATTAAGAAAGGTCGCTCCGAGGTCAAGAAAATGGGTCCGCTGAAGATGGCGGCTCTAAACGGCCTGACCCTGTCCAGAATGCCTCTGCCCGACGAAGGAAAGGACGACCCGGAGAACGCATCTAACGATGAGCGGGTGAGAACTGCTTTCACTTTGACTGCTGACTGGTGAAGGAGTTGTTGTTGATCAAATGAGTTTTTTTGTTTTTATTTTATTTTTTATTTTTTTATTTTTATTATTTAAACGGTTAATGTTGGGCTTAAATCTTCACAGTTTTGATTCATAGTTCTTCATACTAAGATATTTATTTTAATAAATTCAAATTTTGTATTAATGTATTTCATAATATAAAAACTCTTATAGTAGAGCAAAAAGTGTGTATATGTTTACACAAAAGCATATATACTATATATATGTGTGTGTGTGTGTGTATTAAAGAGGTCATTTGCAAAATTAGAACTCCATTTTTAACTATTCTCAACAATAATGTTTTTTTTATTGTGCATTACAATGAATCTTTTATCAAACTGCAGTTGGGTTCATTTGACTAGATTAAAAATTAACTTTTTAACAAATAAAAACAGCGTTTTTATATATTTTGTTTATTATTTCTATATTTATACACACACGCACACACAGTATTGAACATTCTGATTAGCAGTAGTATGCAATATTATTAAATATTTTATATATATATAAAGTCATCAAATTACTTAATATTTAATTTTTTTTTTTTTATATTTTGGAATACATTGTTAAATTGTTGTTGTTTTAATTGTTGTAAGTGTTAAAACATTTATATTGAAGTGATATTAAATATATTAACATGTAAAAACATGAATAATATAAATTTAATGTTATATAAAAACATTCAATATTATGTTATTATTATTACGAGCATTATTATTATTGATCAAACAAATCTATTTAAATGTGAACGTACAAACAGAAACTGCGTATGCCTCTCAAATAATATCTGTGAATTGCAAATGACCATGAACCTGTGCGCAAATGATTTGTTCCAAGATGAGAGCTGCCGTGGACTAAAGCGTACACACTCTTAAGATCAAATCTGTGCGTACGCACACTTCTTAAAGGAGGCTCACTGTTTTTCACGATGCAGTGTAAGGTTCTGGAGCAGCGCATGGAGCAGGGTATGGTCTTCACGGAGTATGAGCAGGTGTCCAAGAAGCGGCCCAACTGTGAGTGCACCATCGCTCAAATGCCCGAGAACAGTGACAGGAACCGCTTCCAGGACGTCCTGCCCTACGACGACACGCGTGTGGAGCTGGTGCCCACCAAAGAGAACAACACAGGCTACATCAACGCCTCGCACATCAGGGTGAGCTGTGTGTGATATCACCATGTGTGGACACTTTGCATTGATGCTTCAGGTCATTGTATTAATATTTAGGAGTTCAGACTCAAATAGCTGAAACCCTGCTGTTTTTAGAAGACTTTTAATTAAATAAATAAGAATTATGAACCAAAAAATTATTAAAACATTTTGGTTTGTTCAGGCTTTTGTACATGACACATAATTAGTTTTAATGCATGAACTTGAAGTCTTTAACATCACTGATTTTCTCTAGAAACGTGCTGTTTTATATCAAGTTAATCCTCTTTGGGGTTGTGTTTTCTGCTGCTCTGTTGATCAGGTCACGGTCCGAGGTAAAGAGTGGAGTTATATCGCGTCTCAGGGTCCGCTCTCCAGCACCTGTCAGGACTTCTGGCAGATGGTTTGGGAACAAGGAGTCTCTATCATCGCTATGGTTACAGCAGAGGAGGTGAGAAACGTACACCTGAGATCTGGCTCTTGTATACAGAGGCTCTCTTTGCATCATCAAACCGGGCTTGTTTTGTGTCCCGTCCTGCAGGAAGGAGGTCGTGAGAAGAGCTTCCGCTATTGGCCTCGTCTAGGCTCCCGCCACAACACTGTTACATATGGCCGGTTTAAGATCACCACACGCTTCCGTACGGACTCTGGGTGCTACGCCACAACGGGCCTGAAGATCAAACACCTCCTCACGGGACAGGAGCGAACCGTCTGGCACCTGCAGTACACCGACTGGCCCGACCATGGCTGCCCCGAGGACTTTAAAGGCTTTCTCTGTAAGTACAGATACAGGCATTTCTTTACGACCAGCCATTCTGCTTATGGCACTTCAGATATTACTCCAGACAAAATGAATGAAAAGTGAAAGCATTTACTTATTTTCTCTAACATGTTACCGAATATTTGTGTTAATACAAAATAGTTTTTCTACGACTTACGAAAATTAAAACTTTTTTTTAAAACACATTTTTATATAGGCTATGAGTGGCGTATTTTAACCATGCAGCAAACCTTTTAAAATAGTAAGGTAAAATACTGAAATAAATAAAATTACTTTTTAAACCGTTTAACTGATTGTATTAATCGGTCAAAATTCGTATTGGTCAGTTAACGGTTAAACTGAACATCCCTAGTATGTACCTTTTATATAAACTTTTTTATATTTGTATATTTTTTTTTATATACGCTATGTAATAATTTGGATATGTGCAATAAAAAAAAATATGTGCAGTATGTAAGTACAGTTGAAAATGTGTGCATACACAAAAAAAAAATACTTAATGCACAAAACATAACATTTGTAATTACAATATTATATATATGATATGCAAAATTTTAAATAAGTGTGTGTGTGTGTGTATATATAGATATATATATA
>JAUMHG010000018.1:183195-190695 GCA_032359395.1 Enteromius anoplus | reverse complement strand
ACATAAAACATGTGACATGAGCAGCTTGATGTGATCTCAGGGCTGTGAAAGCAGCACTCCAGAAGCTCCTGAGAAGCTCTTCGGTGGACTGAGCTATCAGCAGGTAAACACAAGCAGACCTGGGCCTGTCTCATCAGTTCTCCAGCACACCAGCTTTAGTTCAGTTAGTCTCTTACTGTCAGTAGATTTGGTTCAGAATCAGTTAGATGAACTGAAACAAGCCTGGTGTTTGGTGACAGGCTCCTGATTCATTTGTCTGTTAGTGATAACAGGAGAGAGCGGGACAGAACACTTTATCAGTCTATATAAATCCACATGAGGTATCATTTTTTTTATCCACAGTAATTTAACAGTTTAGTATAAATATGTTGCTTTGTTTCGTAATTAGAGTGTATAAGTGTTTCTTTATTTATCTTTAAAAAATGGAAGTGACATGTGACAACATGCCCCGTGGGTGGGGTACATTGTAACATCTGAGAGGCATGACTGTAGGAACACTTAAAACATGATTTGATCTCATGAAAAAATATAATACAAACTAAATGAATATAATAATGATAAATGTTTTTAAATAAAACAATTGTTTTAGGAACTAAAAATGTAATAATAATAAATATTAGTATTTTTTATTATTATATACCAATTGTAGACTTTGGCATTGAACACATTGCTACCAGGAAATAATAATTTCTGAACATTAAACATTGACTTTATTAACCTGTTACTCATCATTTCTCATTAAACTAAACTAAAGTCTAAAGTGTAGATTTCATCACTAATGTCTCATAATGTATGAATGTCTTTGTTCTGAAAATGTTTAACCAGCCTCAGGTAGCCATTGACTTCTATAGTAGGAGAAAAAAACCTACGGAAGTCAATGGTGACCAAAACAGCCTTCTGAAGAAAATCTTCTTTGTATTCAGAACAAAGACATTCATACTGGTTCAGAACTACTCCAGGGAAACTAAATGATGACTGGATTTAAATTTTTGGGTCAACTTTTCCTTAAATCCAGAAATGTAATGTTAGTATAGTCAAATAAATGTTCAGCTGTATCTCTATATATTGTTGTTATGGTAACGAGTGATACTGTAAATGTTATGTGTGTAAATATTTTAAGCTTGTGTTAAACTAACCCTGCGCTCTTCTAATGAATGTTTGCAGACTCTGGATCCTTATGACGGAAGCTCTGAAGACTCTGGATCTTCTGCTCAAGTCTCAAGAAAGTCATGGCCCGGTGGGTTTCGGGTGAAAGGGGGGGGCCGTAGATTAACCTTTAACCTTGCGTGCGCTCCCAGAGACTGCAGGAGTGAGCCGCGAGCCGATGTCCAGATGCGGTCCTCCAGCGACTCGGAGCCGGACTCTCCTGACCCGGGCCCCTGGAGAGCGGACCACTCAGACTCTGGCTTCAACAGCAGGTCCTCGCTGACCCCCGGGGCCCAGAGCCCGTCTCCAGAGGGCCCTGCTCTCCACACAGCCTTCTCCAAGAGAAAGTTCTTCCCTCCGTCAGACGAGGGCATGCAGCGCAAGCGGCAGTGCATCAGTGACATGGAGCTGGAGAGCGGGGCTCTCTGAGGTCACTGATACGGCGACAGAATGAGGTTTGACCTGCAGGTGTAGAGTTCTTCATTCCCTGACGTCACAAAGCTATTTCAGTAATTAAGACTAATAAAGCTAAGCTTGTTCATGATGTCATGCGTCTCGTCTCAGACTCGAGTTCGTCTTTAAACACAGTGAGCAAACATGTGAGGGCAGACGGGTGATGACGAGAAATATGTTTCTTTATCTGTCAGAAAACTGATGTCATGATGAACAATAATAATGTCTGAAGAAAACAGGCCGGTTTCACTTCTTCTAAATATGAGAGCAATGCAGAAGTTTATTATTTGTATCCGGAGTGAAGAACATGCACACTTGTCACACCAGGGTTGTTCCTGCACGAGACACGTGTGTGCTGGAGACAATCACGACAGGCTTCACACCGTGTGCTTCACTAGCCATGATTTCAGTGTTTTACTCCTGCCCTGAGGAGCACATCAATGTTTTCAGAGCAGTTCATATCATCTGATGTTTCTTCATCGTGTTATGATCCAGTCTGAAGTTCACGGTCAGTTCTTCTCTTCACTAACGGCACACAGCAGGTCGTTTCTGTTCATCAGAGAATGCTCTTCTGTGAGGATGTCAGAGCTTCTTCTGAACCTGTAATAACTGATCTAAGAGTCTAACCAGACCAGTTTAACTTGCAGTTACTCCATCTTGAATCTGTTGTTGACCCTTGATTGAACAGAAGGAGTCTGGAGAAGCGTTTTCAGACAGATAGTGTATTTATTATTGGAGACGTATGTTAAAACATCTACAGGATCAAATGAATAAACATGCAGACATAACACACACTGCAACTTCTCTAAATGAGCTTTATTAAAACCATCAATCATGCAACACTCCAATCAACCTCCATGTTTCCCTTCTGTCCTCCTGCCTCAGAAACCCCACACAATCCTTCTTCTGACGTTCTTCTTCCTCTCAAATCCTTCCCGGTTAAACACGTGACACACAGAGCTTCTGTTCTACACTAGCAGGGGTGGGTAGTTAGGGTTAGTGACTGGTTAAGCAGCCTCTACTCGGTGCAGAGGATGGCCACGCCGCGCTCGTAGAAGTGATGTGGGTCTTCTTTGGTGGCGATGTCGAAGTCGACGGTGAAGATGAGATCAGAACGAGTGAAGTTCAGATAGACGGGGAGCGTGACCTGCGCGCACACACACACACACACACAGAGTTAACAACACCATCAGCCTTCACTGGGCTATAAAATAATAGCTTATGCTAACTGGTTTAATTTAAACTTGTTTTTTCATTGATTGATTTTCTTGTATTTTATGAACAACATCAGTTTGCTTTTAGAGTATATCCTTTCTGTTTGGTTTTTTGGACATGTTATTAATATTTAAATATCAGTGTCTCTGCAGCACAGAAGCAGTCATCAGCAGCACAGCTAGAGGTTTTAATGGGTCAACCTGATCAGTTTCTCTTGTCATAAATCTTTTCATTTCTGATCAGTAATATTCATTGCTAAGAACTTTAAAGGAGATTTTCTCAATATTGAGATGTTTCTGCTCCCTCAGATTCAGATTTCCTAATGGGTGTATCTCAGACAGATATTGTCCTCTCCTCACAAACCAGACATCAGTGAGAGATGATTTAATTCATGTATAATTCTCATTTTAAAAGCATTGACTGTTATGACTGGTTTTGTGCTCCAGGATGCGATTCATTTAGCTCAGATCAGTGTGTGTGAAAGCTGAAGGCAGACGGACCATGCTCCTCTTCTCGCCGCTGCTCTGCTTCATCCAGCGCATCTGCGTCAGCGGCAGTTCTGTGGAGATGCTGGTGGACAGAGACAGCTTGTTGTTGGAGCAGGTGGCTCCCTGCAGCTTCAGACCTGAGGAGACAGAAGACCGTCAGACCGCAGCAGACACAGCCCCGCTCTTCATCATCATCATCATCATCATGGCCTCACCTCTGATGCCGAAGCTGCAGGCGTCCAGCGCCGCTCCCTGAGCAGAGGTCACGTTCACCTCCAGATACAGCTCCTCCAGAGACCAGCTGTTAACCTGAGCTACATACTGCCTGGTGGCTGTGATGTAGGCCTCGGGCACAAACAGACTGCCCAGGTTCACGTGGATGTTCTGCAGAGAAAACACGTCAACAGCTGAAGATGAGCTTTAGTTCTATAGCGCTCTACACGACCCGGATCTGCTCTGAGACACAGAAACTCAACAGATCTTGGTGTAAAGAAGCTCTGAAACACGACGGTTCAGTTGAGAGAGGGATCTTTAAATCTTGATCATGATTGCTGCTGCTTTTGTTTCACTGTTAAACACTAGAGGGCGCCATCACGTCTCCTGACAGTGTTAAAGAATCTAGTGAAGTGAATCTATGTGTGATTTTTCTCAGCTTTTTGCTTAAAATGTAGCTTTTTTTAATGAAACCTAAATACATTTAAGCATTTATATATATATATATAAAAACCTTTGTGTGTGTGTGAGAGAGCCGTACCTTCAGCTCTTTAGCTCCTCCGCTGGCTGCCCCCTGAGAGATCTGCTGCAGCTGCTTGATGCGCTCGCTGAAGTCTGCTACCCACTGGATGACCGTCATGGCCACCGGGACGGTGTAGCGGCACCAGCTGCGGGGCAGGATACCTGCAGCGCACACACACCGCGTCAGTGACCCACACACACCTCAGGGGTCAAACGGTCACTGTGAGGACTCACCTTTGACCAGGTCGTTGATGAGCGTGCGCAGGACGTTGGTCTGCTTCTTCTTGCCCTCACACACATGCACCACATCAGTCAGATCCTGACGCACATCCTGCAGCATCCGAGCGCCCATCTTTACCTCGCGCTCGAAGAACCGGAACAGAGGATCCTGGGAAGAGCACACACACTGCATTAGACCAGAACGGATGACAGCCTTCTGAGGTCATGCACACTTGTCACACCAGGGTTGTTCCTGCACGAGACACGTGTGTGCTGGAGACAATCACGACAGGCTTCACACCGTGTGCTTCGCTAGCCATGATTTCAGTGTTTTACTGCTGCCCTGAGGAGCACACAGCTCACAGCTTTGCGTTTGTCCTGAAGCTCGATCATCCTTGAGTGCTTTTATGATTTGAAATTAATGGAAACATCAATGTTTTCAGAGCAGTTCATATCATCGGATGTGTGGGAACAGATCTGTACATCAGGGACCAAGCTGACAGTCTACGACTCGCAAGAACCTTTTTTTGTTTGTCATTCAGTGGCAGAAACTTTTCAGTGGCTTTCAAAATGTAATAAAAATGAATGAAAAAAAAAAAAAATATTTAAAATGATTATCAAAATGTAGCCATGTTCTATAATATGAAAAATGAATTCAGTTTTTTTTCTGTCTGTGTTTGCGTGTCAGTGTCCCGCCGTACCTTGATGTTCTCCACGGTGCGTTTGAGCGGGCTGACCGTCTCTGGGATCAGCTGCAGCCAGTTCCTGGCCGTGGTGTGGAGCGTTCTCATCCAGGCCGGCTGAGTGTCAGACGACGACGTGCTGCGCTGCTTCTTCTCCGTCTCGTACGCCAGGTCGTCCTCATCCTCCAACATCTGCATTTTCAGCAGCTTCCCCATCATGTCAATGCCTGAGCGGGAGGAAGGGGCGCCGGGGAGCAGGAAGTGAGGAGCGGGAGGGAGACGCCCACAGGAAGTGAAGGAGGGAGATCAAATTAACAGTGTTCTGGCTCTGTGTTCATAAGGAGGTTCAAGTGCAATAACCCTGACTGGGAAATACTGGAGGACTTGCCACGCTCTGAGCCTGAACTAACACTGCAAACAGGAACCGAACAGAAATTATGTGCAGTCACCTATTGAGGAGTTAAATTTGTGTAGTTCAAAATATCCAATTAAAGAGTTTGTTCACCCAAAAATTGCAATTCTGTTAATAAATTTCACACCCTCATGTCATCTCCATCCCGTAAGACGTTACAAAAACATCCTTATGTGTGTTCTCTGTTGGAACGACTTGAGGATTAACTCATTTTTGGGTTAGAGTGCAGGGTGACATGACCCTGGAGCAATAACTAGCAGTCGAGCGGTGAAGTGAAAGCGGCTCATCGTAGCAAGTCCTGTCTGCCGACGAGGGCATCGCTGAGGATCACATGCACTGAGCAGGACTGAACAGAACTGAGGAGGAGAATAAACAGCATCAAAACAAAGCCAGATGCACTGAAGGGCCGTGACATGACAGCAGTGAAATACAGCTACTGGAGGCTGAGGAGACAGAAGACCCCCGCTCCGCTGCGTACAGCGCTAATGCTAATACTAGCGTACGCAGCAGAGGAGGTGTGCTCTGATGATGAAGAACCACCACCCAGAGATGAAAGCCTGTGGAAACTGACAGAATGACCTCGAGACAGACAGACAGAGAGAGAGAGAGATGGAGATGAGAAGAGTCAGTGTTCAGGAGGAAACGCTTCCAGACGGTCACGCAAACGCTCGTACCCTGAGTAGTGAGCAGGACCTTCTCTGCGTTACTCGGCAGGCCGAGCCAGGACGGAGTCTGAGTGTCCGGCAGCATCTCCACCCAGTGAATGAACTCCTCACGCCTGGAAACACAAACACAGTCACGCTCACACACTCCTTTTAATATTTTTAATCAAGAATAATAACTTCTGCTCATTGTTAATATTACTACATTAAGGTTAACTAATGAGGCCTTATTGTAAAGCACTATCTATTGTTCATAATAAAAAAAAATAATGATTACATGTTTTGTTTTATTTTTTACATTTATTTTTGTGTATTGCTTCATTGCCAGGTTCTTTTTGTTTTGAGAAACCAGTTATTGAATCTGTTAAACTGTATTATGAGACTCATTTTCAATACTGTGACAAAAGCTTTAGCAATATGCTAGCGTCTCCCTAACCCTAGCTTCATTCATCACTTCTCCATTGCTTGTAAAATCTGGCTAATGCTTAATTTCTACCATTAAAGCATTCAAAGCAGAACCGGACACAAAGGTGACGTAAAGGTTGTGCTCTGACCGGATGCCGTCGGGCATCTTGATGTCCTTGTGTCCGTCCACTTTGAGCGCCAGCTTGAACTCGCTGTCAAAGCTGCTGGTGGTAAAGAGACGCTCCAGGAAGGTGTTGAGGAGGCGCTGGTCAAACTCGTTATCGATACGGCCTCCGTAGATGGACTGGGCCATCAGGGTCCTCAGTGCCGCCCACGGGATCTTATCTGGGGAGATGTTCTGCCGACCCTGCACAGAAGCACAGACGCTCAGAGCCATGCACAGACACGGAACAGGAGAGAGGAGCGGCTCAAACCTTCGCCGTGTCGTCCAGCCACGTGTCCACCGTGTCACAGGCAGAGCGCAGATCCGACTCTCCGAACTCATACTTCTTGGACCAGCCGAGCGGAGCGTAGCGCAGACGCTCCTGGATGACGGCGTGGAACCAGGCCAGAAGGAAGTAGAGTCGAGCTCGTTCATTAGGAGACTGAGAGAAGAGAGACATGAATGAAGACTCATCTGGAGAACTAACGCTGCAGCACTACAGGCGACCTGTGCTGGCAAAAGAATTCACGAGGAGCACATTTTGTCTTTTAGAGTACTACACCTGTACACAAGTCAGACAAACTCGGAGCAATGTTGCATCATTTTTTCCCCTCCACTTCTTAATACTTACTAGATTAATAATGGATTAAAACTTCAAACGCAGGTCAATCCGGAGTGATTCCCTCTTTTATCGTTTCGTTAACAGTGTATGAATTGAGCGTTGCAGGAATCGCTCCCGCGGTCACTTCTACCGTTAGCGTGTCTCATCCAGAGATGTATAGTAACGAAGTAGAACTACTTCACTACTGTACTTAAGTACTAAAAGGCAGTATCCGGCAGTATTTTTTCTCCTACTTCCACTTTTACTTCAGTACATATTTTCGATGAGTTTAATACTTTTACTCCGATAGATTTTTTA
>JAUMHG010000018.1:157043-181953 GCA_032359395.1 Enteromius anoplus | reverse complement strand
ACTCAAGTCACTTTTTTGATAGAGCACTTGTACTTTTACTCAAGTCTTGGTCTCTAGTACTTTATACATCTCTGGTCTCACCTTACACATGCGCGCCACAGGAATACTGCTAAACGTGCGCAGCATATTAGCCTTCATACCAGGAGGGGGCTCGAACACAAAGATGCGTCCGGCCCGCAGCAGGTTCACAGGGACCTGAGGGAGACAGGGTCAACCGTCAGAGCATGCATTACGACACAGCAGCACACAGTGAGAACAGGAAGTGATGCGTGACCTTGGGGTTGATCTCCATGGTGAGGAAGAGCCGGAAGCTGGCGTGGGGCTGCATGGAGTGAAGCTTCTTCTCCAGTTGCATCAGCCAACCAGGAGCCAGGTGAACGTTCTCCAGCATCACCCACCTGACACACAAACACGTCAGATCACGTGACCTGCAGCCATGACCAATCAGCTGACCTCCTCTTACCTGCCGGACTTCACCGCTGTGTTGATGTCTCTGTCTGCCTTATTGAAGCCTTCAGCAGAACCTGAGGACGGACACGTGTGTTACTTCACTAGTTTAACAGCAACAAAACAGCTCAGATTCTAGCTAGCAGCTGGTTCAATGAACCGCCCACTGGTGTTTACTAACAACATCATAAATACCACCAACAGATAATCCGAAGTTTAATACTGAAAAACTACAATGGATTTATTTTAAGTCTTTTCTTAGACTGTCTAGACGGTTGTGGTCAGTGTTGGCGAAAATTACTTCTAAAAGTAACATTATGATAGTGTTAGTCCATGAAAATATAGCAAATTGCATTACTTTTTAAGTCACCTGGGCTGTGTTTTTAGCAAACAACTGAAAAGGGATATTTCTGGCAACCCTTTTCCACCAAAAGTGAAATTAATAATCCTCAGGCTGCAGGAAGAGCTTCCTGATTTCTCTCAACTTATTTCTAAACTGCATAAAAGAAGTAACTTTGCCATTTCATTAAATTAATGCAGTACTTTACTAGTAATTTAAACGAGTTATCAGCACCAGCTGTGGTTCTTACCGATGGAAATGGAAGTGATGTGTTTGTTCTGCTCTGCTGCGAGATCCCGCACCAATCCACTGGCGTCATATCCAGGAACAGAGCACATCAGCACCGGAGTCCCCGGCTTCACCTGAACACAAGAGCACTGATACAGCACCTGCAGCATCACATACACACACACACTCCGGCTTCACCTGAACACAAGTGCACTGATACAGCACCTGCAGCGTCTCACACACCCTCACCTCACTGTCCACGATGTTAGCCAGGTCCAGAGGCTGCTCGATGATGGCCATGAAGGTTTCTCCCATGACTTTAGACACAAAGATGTGTGACATGGCCAGCAGACGGTCGGGTCTGAATGCCTGGATCAGGAGCAGCTGGTGGACGGCCTGACCGATTGGAGCTGGACACACACACACACACACACGTCACTCAATGCAGCCTCTTAAAGGGAGCTGCATGTGCAAGCACTTGTGAAAATGCAGTGTACTGACTGGACGTCTTCTCTTCGGCCCACAGGTATGGCACTGACAGCTCTGGAGAGTTGCTCTCGATCCACATGAAGAATTGCTGGAGGACAGAAGGGCAAGACTCAATCAGACGCTCTGCCGTGAAGAACAGACGAGTACAGGACACAGATGGGAGACACTCACCTCATCCGCCTGGACCTTGGACACCAGGTCTTTAAACACAGGTAGGCGGCTGAGGCGCACCATAGCCTCCGACTGCTCGCTGCTCAGTCCCTTGACTTTCGGCACGGTCGTCCCGGTCAGCACAATCTCTTTCCCACGCAGGAAGTGCTGGAACTCTGTATCGAACGACGGCTCGCTGAGAAACACAAGATAAACATCCTCAGAAAACAAACACAGCTCTGCTCACGAGCAAGACCTCTTCTCTCAGACATCAGCTCTAATGATTAATCACAGTCTGATCTGAACACAAGTCACGTTCAACTTGTTACTAATACAATAATGCATTCACACACTGACATAGATCGTGCCAATAAAAGAGTTTCAATAAAGAAAGGAATGAGTGAACTGGAGTGAAGATAAGTACCTGGTCAAGCCCTTCAGGTTGATTCGGGTCAGCAGCATGGCAAACGTGATGTGATCCTGGTGCAGCATTCCTCGAGCGACCCGGTTAAAGGCCACCTAACAGAGAAAACAAATACTTCCAGAACAAAGGCTCTTCACAACAAGGTGATGCTTTTATTGACTGAACAGGAAAATAAATCCGTTTTAGTCAGAGACAGGAATCTGGTTCAGTGCTGATTGTGTGTGAGAGAAACATTCACCTGGAACAGATCTTTAGTGATGACAGACAGGCGCTGTGTGTGATCGCTCACACTCTTCAGGTTAGAGTTCTCATACAACACAGTGTGATAGATGTCCAGGAAGAACTGCAGAGAGTACTGATACAGGAAATGCATCTGGAAAAGAGACGGACACAGCATGAGCCAGATATCACTCACACAAACACACACACACAGACAGACAGAGGCATACACACTGATGGACTCTCTCTCAAACACACCCTCCCTTTCTCACACACACACTCTGTTCTCTCCCTCTCTCACACACACACACACACACACACCTGGTTCAGAGACTCCATGGTGAAGTAGATGCTGCTGCAGGCCGTGGACAACGACAGATACTGCTGTGACACTGTCTCCACTTCCTGCATGATAATGTCCGTTTCCTCCACTTTCCTGGTCACCTCGGCCGCCTCCTTCTTCAGGTTCTCCAGGGTGGTGATGATGGTGTCGTCGTCCAGGATGCGACCCTTGACCTCGTTCAGCGCCTGCAGCAGTGATTTCTCCAGCTGACGCAGACGCAGCTGGAACTCGCCTGCGCAGATTCAACAGAACCTCGTTAACAACAGCACTTCCTGAATGAGCCTACAGCACTTGCTGTTACACTGACCCTGCAGCTTCAGCAGGTCTGACCGCTTCTCATCTACGTCCGGACGCTCGGCCTTCAGGACCTCGTTGAGACACTGGCTCTGCAGACTGCTGCGGGTCACCGTAAAGTTCACGAAGGTCACTCGAGAGCAAAGGTCAGGAGGGAACTCCACCTGCAGACACAGTTCAGACCATCACTCCTAATCTTTACTTCCTTCCAGTCTAAAGACAGACTTCAGTTGCAGACAGTTAGCTGTGGTTTTACACTACTCTATACCCTCAGAACATCACAAAAACTCACAAACTCTCCTGTTACTTCTTAAAATAATATAATGAATAAATAAATCATGAATCATACACATTAAATAAAACTCTTGTTATTGTTTTATCAAGGAAACAATATTGCAATGATTAGGGTCTTATCACTTGGCCCTAACCCTCTCAGATGATCTTTACCGTGGGGTCTCGTGTGGAGAGGAAGATGACGAAGGAAGGCGACAGATCGATGTCCTGATCCCCGAGCGTGATGAGCACTCTTCCTCCCGTCCTGCGCACTTCTCTGTTGAGCACTGGGTTCAGGATAGGGTCGTAGCTCTCCACGTCCTGACAGAAGCAGACACACGGGCATTAATCTGAGTTTACAGTAACGACCAGAGAACATCAGGGGTCTCGTACCTGCACCAGCAGAGGGTTGCCGAATCTCAGAGCGCTCTCCAAGTTCTTCCTAAAGGCATCATCCAAAAAGCTGGTGCGGGTGATCTTTTTGTCTTTGTATTCGTTCATGATGAACTCCGTGGCCTGACCTGAAGGGTCAATGATCAGCGGATACCTGCAGAACACAAGCAAGAGTTAGCCATGACGAGGTAAGTCAAATGTCAATCTATCCAGCTGAACTCAATGGAACCAGCGCTGCGCTTCACTGAAAATATTGCAGAAGAGGAGAACATCAATGTGGAGATGTTTGTCAAAACTTAATTCGAACAGAACATATTTTGCTGTTTTTTCTGTCTTTTTTATTCAGCTACGCACACATGGTGCGGTTTTGTTTAAGCAACTTAATTATTGTTGCATTATAAACATTATGCTTTTTTTTTTTACTGTGCAATTCTTTTCCCCTCTTGATGATATTAAAGAGTAAAATGTTTAGTTTAGTTTTATCAATGACCCAGCGTCCCGCCCCGTCTCTCACCGGTTGAAGCGCTTCAGCATGATGGCGTTCTCGGTGCATAGGTCATCAGCGGGCAGTGAGTTGGCCTGCCAGCGGAGCCTCTCGTCGGCGTTGGACAGATACTCAGTCCTGGCGATGTCCGTGCGGAACTGGACAGAAAGAAGAGCAGGGGTCAGGGTTTGAAGCGCTCAGATGATCTCATGACTCGGAGACTCCCAGTACCTGGATGTTGGCCTGCTGGAGGTGATGGGACCAGGTGGTGAAGAGGTTCTGTCTCATCTGCTGGTCGAAGTACCCGGCGTAAGCGATGAAGGCGGCAGACAGCAGACAGTCTCCAGCAATAGTGGACATCTGGTTCTTGAAGGTCTCGCTGGTCTTCTCCCATCGCTCCCTCTCGGCAGATAAACTCTTCAGCAGGGCTGTGCTGCGGTTCACCTGCACCCAACCAGGAGATTAGTTATTTAGAGAATACTACAACAGGAGCAGAAGTACCACTGGACCGTGCTGGTTTGGTTAGTGTTTACGGTCAGTAGTACCTTGGCCTCGACGGCGGCCAGGTCAGCTTTGATGGCCTGAGCTTCAGAGATGAGCACGGCATATTCCTCTTTATAGCGAGCGATGCTGGCCTCCAGGTCCCGGATCATCTGCTCCACCTCCTCAGCTTTGGTTTTGTTGTCTGTGGCATCGTCCTCCAGCTTCTGCAGCTCGTTCCTCAGCGGCTCCACCCGCTTCAGCATGTCTGCGTAGTTCAGCTGAACACAGAGGTCAGAGGTCAGCGGTGGAGCTTGGCCACACAGAGCTTCAGCGGTCAGTGACGTACCTGAGCCACAGCCCACTTGACCATGGGCCCGCAGGCCAGCGACGCCCGGTTCACCTGCTCGTAGTTATAGCTGGGGTTGGACATGTAATTCTTCTTCATCTTCTCTCGGATGGAGTCGCTGCGACACAGGAAGAGTGTTAGAACAAAACAGACTGATCTCAGCACAACACAGAAATGAGAATGAGATGAACTTCTACACACTTCTGCTTTCCATGCATACCATGGGGTGTGAGATATATCGTCTGCCATAATATCACAAGTGTTTTAATTATGTGCGATTTTACAAGAAAAACAACAACAAGCATTTTCTTTCACAGCATGATTCAGTCAATTAAAACAATATATACGCATGTATTTTATAAAAAAAATTTCAGCCAGATATCAGCACAATAACACACCGTAAAAATATTTCTCAAAAAAAATCCTATACAAATATTAATATAATTTTTGGCCAATATCGCACACCCCTGTGTATACCTTCACACAATACTTGTGTCCCCTTGAGACTTCATATATTTAGATGTAATGTTTATTAGATGTAACTGATGGATTTTCACAATAGTTCAATAAAACCAGTTTTGTTAAATTTGAGGTTCCAATCTAAACCCCAGCAGAGTGATTAAGTGTCTTTAAAATCGACACACAGAGTGTTTCTCAATGAATGAACAAATCAAGCAAGTCAAGGACTCAGTGTCTCGTTCATAAAGACTTGAATTCTCAAAATATGAACTGAAAGTGAGTGCGTAATCATTTCATCGTTTCTAAATTAGTTATTTGTTAACTATTACAGAAATACTGATCTCTCTCAGCACAAACTGACTTGTGATTCGTTTCTGGTTAGATTAATTATGGCACACCACATAAATTAAAAACGTCAACAGCCCTAATTTTAATGACTTGGTCGATTAATGGTCACATGACATATAGATAAACAATATTTAAACAAAGTGTCAAATTTGGATTGTTTTAACATTACATCTGATCAGTGATCTCTTCTTTGACTCATGAACTCTGGTTGTAGAGTCCATGCAGAGTCCATCTCAGAGAGGAAGATGTGTGAAAGAGATGATTATACCTCATGTCCTCAGAGACAAAGTTGACTATGCTGGAGATGAAATTGTCTCTGATAATAACTTGTCTGATCTTTTTCCAGTCATTAGTTTCCTCCCCCAGCAGGAGGCAGATCGACTCTAGAGCCAGTTTAACGGCTGCCGGAGGATTGGCCATAGCACGAACCTCAACCAGATGCTGCTTCTTAATCGAGCTGACCGCTAGAGAGGGAATGGAGTGTGGTGTTTAGGAACGTGAGGACACATGGGTTCAGCGGGGAGCCGAGCCAAGCCTGAGAGAGAGAGGGACCGTGTCACGAGATGAAGCCCAGCCTCAACTAATCCTGACAGAAGATCTAACCGAGGCTGCTAGTTGTGTTCACGGACCGCTTGATAAGACTAACTAACGGCATGATTTCTCCTACTGCTAATTATAATGTGTGACCCTGGAGCACAAAACCAGTCATTAGGGTCCATTTTGTGAAATCAAGATATATACGTCATCTGAAGCTGAATTAATCCCCTCTCCACTGATGTCTGGTTTGTTTGGAGAGGACATTATCCATCTTGAGGAATTCTCCTTTATAGGTTGTCCAAACGCAGCAGAAGTTAACTATTTACAGTAAGAAATCTGCTAAATATGTTCATGGACCATGATCTGCTGCTGTGCTCCAGAGACACAGATAGAACCTATGGTTTTCTGAGGATGTGCTTTTGAATCAGAGGTGTGTGGGATCATGAGGATCACGGGGGTCCTCTTCCCAGGCTCTTGCCGCTCCGCTCCCCGCGGTCAGTCACCTGATCTCATCAGCAGAAAAGTTCACAATAGTGGGGATGAAGTTCTCGCGCATTATGATGGAGCGAATCTGCTTCCAGTCGGTGGTGCTCTCGCCCAGCAGCAGACAGATGGACTCCAGAGCCAGCTTGACTGCCGCCGGCGGGTTGGCCATCGATCGCACCTCCACTAAGTGCTGCTTCTTAATCGATTTAACAGCTACAAAGCCACAAGCCGTGAGCAGAGGAAAGAGTGAAGACAGGGAGAGGTTAGCGCAGTGGAAGAGCACCGAACACCGCTGGCAAACACACAAGAGAGAGCTGGAAGCAGAAAGGAGGGAAGGAAATATCCACTGATGTCTGAGGGGGCCAGAGCAGGTCACTAGGTGGGGCTTCTGGTTTTAGTGCTTGTTTTGATTATTCACCAAATATGGAGTGTAAACTCAGCAGGTGTCATCTCAAAACAGTGAATATTTCCTCAGCAGATCACAACTTACAGGAAAAACATTTCAAATTGATACAGTGTTTAATATTAGAGGTCGACCGACCAATCAGCAGCAATATTTGATTGATAGAACTATCGACTGAAAATCCTCTCATTTCACGTAGTTTTACTTGAACAATGATTTGGGACAAATATAATGTCATTTAATGTACACAACTACCCTAGGCTGTAAATTTGTGCATTTTCAGCCAGAGGTTTTTCCTCAGTGGAGTTAAACCTGTATGACTGATATAGAGAGCTGTAATCTAGATGGAGCTTTCTCTTTCCGTTTTTGTTCTGTTCATTTCAACACCAAACTTTAAACTCATCCACGGATCTTTATATTTAGTTGATTATTATTATTATTTATTTATTTTTTACCAAAAACAAGACACTATCTTAAATAATGTTTCTAGTCCAGTAAATGTTAAGAATGTTAAGATATTTATACTAGAAAACAAGACAAAAACACTTGTGTTTTCGGGGTCACCATCGGTCGACCTCTAGTCAACGTATAGATCTGTGAACAGTGAATCTGGACAAACAGTGACCTCAGCAGCGACAGAGCAGGGAGACGGGAGCAAAGCGTACCGTTCTGAGCCTCGATGACGGCCGGCTCCACTTGGTCCAGATCCTGCTTCACGCTCAGCTGCTTGTCTTTAATCACTTCCTGCTGCTTGTAAACCGCTTCCTGTATCTCCTGACTCATGACCTGTTAAGCCAAACAAGAGCGGTCAGGTAACTCCGGAGACCAGCGGCTGAAGAGCACTGAAGCGATGACCCTTGCCTTCTTCTTCTCGGCCTCCTGCTGATCCTTCACCATCTTCTTCAGCTTGTCGTTAGCAGCAGCGTTCTTGACCTCCAGCTCCTGGCTCTTGATGCGCAGGTCACGCCGCAGCTCCTCCACCTGAGACATTACCACACGCTTAATAACACTGACGAGCGGGAGCGTGTGTGTGTGTGTGTGTGAAGACTCACCTGATCCACCGTCTCCTTGATCTTGCGCAGACCCACGTTCAGATGCATCTGCTGCTCCTCCAGCTCGCTGCGCTTCTCGTTGAACAGGTTAGCGTAGTGATTGATGAAGTCCAGGTAGTGTCGAGGGGTGATGGCCATGGTGCGCCCGCCACGCTTCGCCAGACGGTTGTTAGCCTAAAACACACACAGATAAAGCATCACAGTGTGTGTGAAACAAGAGCTGATTGAATAATTCAGCTATAAATAAATCTTTTTAACCGTCACCTGTTGCCACCTACTGGCGGGAAAAGGCAATTTACAAAAAAACATTGATACTTTCAAAAGGTGATTTGCTTCATTTTAAACGTTATGTTTATATCTGAACTATAAACTTTCATCTCATAATTTCTGTCGTATGAAAGATTGTGAGACAGAAATAACACGGTGTAGTTGAAAAGACTCTGTGTGTCAGGCATCAACAGGTTTCAATTTTCTATTGGGACTTCATCAACAGTTTAACAGATACGAGAGAGTCGCTGTCACTCAGTGATCAGGTGGCGTGGTGTTTGACTGACCTGGTGTAGCGTCTGATGAACGAACACACATCCGTTGACGATGGCCTCGCGGTGAGAAGGAGGCTGGGGTAGTTTATCGTACACCGTGGGCATGTAGTCCGGCACCTTGTAGTTGGGTTTCTCCAGGTCCATCTTGCTGGTGAACTCTTTACCCACCTGATAGAGCGCTTCAGTGGACCAGTCTCCAAACCAGTTCAGCACACACCTGAAGATTTAAGCAGACATGCTCTGTAGCTGAAACCACGCTCATGGCTCATGGGTCAGGCTCTCAGGGAAAGACTGAGCAGATTAAAGGCAGGAATGCAAGCGCACCTGTTGAAGAGGGCAGGGGAAGTGGCGGCTCGGTCCTTCAGCCCCTCGGACGACGGGTTCATGGTGAACACCACGTGCAGGTTCCTGATCACCTGACTGGTGAACCACTTGTACAGCTCCTCGTGAGTGTCCAGCATCAAGCCCTCCTTCTGCGCTCCTTCCTTGCACTGCGTCATCAGCGTGGCGTACTCGTCGCCCTCGAACAGACCGGGCACCTGCAGCAGCACACAGAACACACTCCGCTGTAGAAAACTACAACTGTTCCTCAGAATGCATGGATTGATCTTATGATGAAATCATCAGCTGAGTTTGTCTCAGAAGGGTGAGTCTAGAAACAGAGAGCGGGGGTTTTTGGGGCACACCTCTCCGTTGGCCAGCAGCGTGTTCATGCGCTCCAAGAAGCCAGAGTCCAGCACATTAGACTCGTCCATGATGAAAGCGATCTTCTCGTTCTTGCAGCCGGAGCGGCGGAGGACCGTGCGCAGGTCTTCATCGAAGTCCTCACCAGTGTACTTCCTGTGCACCTGTGAGGACACAATCAGAGTTTTAAGAGCCCCACACCACCAGAACACCCGACAGATGATTATTAGCTTGCTCCTACCTTGATCTGATAGACGCTCAGTCCGTTCATCCAGGCCACGAAGCGGGAGAGCGTGGTCTTTCCAGCACCGCTTACCCCGATCAGGAGCAGGTGACCCTGGGGCTGCCGGAAGATTCTGGAGAGAGAACATCAGTGTGACATTACGGAACGGTCAACGGTGGGATATAAACAGTGCTTCCTCGGCTCTCAGTACCTGTCGATCCTCAGAACGTGATCCAGAACCTCATTGAAGAGCACCAGAGGAACGTCCAGCTCCTCCTCGTAGAACACCTTCAGCCTGGCCTTCACATAGTCACGCAGCTCCTCCTGCTCCACGGGAACATAGTCCTGCAGGAGACCAGAAGCGGTCAGTTGCCTGAGTCTGCGCTAACGTCCGGCAGAGTCCGGTCTCGGTCACTCACCTTGGAGAGCCAGTTGCTGTAGAGGATGGGTCTGTTAAGGGCTTTGTCGCGGCTGATGTTGGGAAAGTGTTTGAGAGCGACTGTGTCTATGTTTTCATCTGTCCAGCGTCTCTCCTCGTCCTCCACCAATCTGTGAGAAGAATCAGCTCAATCCATGTGCAATGTCACAAGAACGCAAGCACACACATCACACAAGAAATGTAACACTGTTCGAAGAAGATGCAACGTAGTTCTAAAACAGGAAGTAAAATTGTAACAAAGTGATCTGAAAAGATTCTTAAAGGGACAGTTCACACAAAAATGAAAATCCCCCCATGATTTACTCACCCTCAAGCCATCCTATCTGTATAGGACTTTCTTCTTACAGATAAATCCAGAGTTCTATTTAAAAACATCCTGGCACTTCCAAGCTTCATAATGGCAGTAAATGGGTGTTATTTTTCAATATTCCAAAAGAAGCCAATAAAGCGCATCCGCTACAATAAAAAATGCCAGGGTGCTTTTAAATATACGTCCAATAAGATTACTCTGTAAGAAGACAGTCAAGTCCTCCTAGGATGGCTTAAGGATGAGTAAATCATGAGGTCATTTTAATTTCTGGGTGAACGATTGGTTCAAACTCACCGGTCCTGGAAGAGTCGCAGGGCTTCGTGAGCCCAGATGCGAATCAGTCCCTCCACAGGCAGCGTCTCCAGCGGACGTAGAGCCTCAAAGATACCTCGGACCCAGCGGGTCATCTCTCTGGGAGAGTAGATGTAGTGCGGCTGTGTGTCCTGAGTGAAGCGCTCCTGTTCAAACACACCAAAGAGTCAAAATTTTATCAAGCCATGAGCTTTCATCACATGACCGGAGAACAAAACATCCACAGAACTGAAGGACAAGCCTGTCAACTTTACACCGTTCTCCAAGCTGCTTATATTTACATCACCGCTTAAAAGAATAAAACAAAACGCAAGCTTTTGCCATTTTCCACATATATTAAAGCACTTGCCACAATATTTCAATCACTAAACACTGTGAAATACACCAAGTGCTTTTATTGTACTTGAAACCGTGATATTAAAAGATCTTACAGATGATGCATACTGTATACTGGGTTAACAGATGAGCCTGGAATATGAATGCAATGCATTCAGCCTTTCAAACATTTAACGTGAAACTTGTGTTTATATTCTGGGTTCATCTGCAGGACTGTACAGAGTATGCATCATCAGTAAGGCATCTACTAAATTTTACCTTCTGAATTACCACCAAATGCACACTGTGTCAAAGTAGCTAGCAGTCAGAGGAGCAGAGCCTCATTTGGCCCTCCAGGTGTGTGACTTCATGTGAAAACGATCAATAAAGAGGTTATACTGCAAACCTGAGACATGGTGTAGAACTCGACCATGGCGGCCGTGAGCGGCTCAGCAAAGGTGCGCAGCGAGGGGATGAGTCTGAGCATGGCTCTGTTGAAGGTGCCGTAGATCTGTGTGAGCGAGGCAGGGCCGGGATAGTCCACGTACACCACCGGCACGTGACGCAGAAACCTGCAGAGCACAGCTCACATGAGTCAGGACATCACTCAACACATCTCAGTATTAGTGAGGAAGAGGGCGCACCTGTAAGAGAGAGGCTTCCTGCCGGGGTCAGTCGGAGGGTTACAGGCGCCCACGAACTGGATCCGCTCCAGCTTCACCCACGTCTGGTCTGAGGTGCGGTAGAAGCCTCCATGCTCCACCATCTGAGGACAACACAGAACGGGTTACACCATTTACACACACCACCGCACACACACTCACAGTGAGACGCACCTGTCTGATGAAGGAGATGACCCGCTGCGTGCCATACTTGTCCATGTCAGGCAGGTTGATCTCGTCACAGAAGAGCACCAGCCATTTCCCCAGCTGTACCGGAGCCAGAACCACGCCGTTGGGAGTCCTGCGGTACTCACAGTAATGATCGAAGGTCTTCAGCAGCAGCTCTGGGGTCGTAGCGCTGGAGAAGTTCAAACCCACCACCTGAAGAACACATGACACAAGAGTCCAGTCGAGCCACACGAGCTTCACAGAACACAGTGCATCTGCTTTAAGAACACTGCATTGGTTCTTCTGTAGGGCACGAAGCTTTGTAAAACAGGCAATCCAATCATTAAAACGGAATATACAGCAGCACACGGACGTCACACAACTGGGTACAACAACAGTAGATTGCCACACTGAAATCAAAACGCGGTGTGTACTACTGTCTGTGAATATTAAGCTGCAAAAATAACATTTCAATCTGAATCCTGTGTGTTCTGTGTCTGTTTCATGATTTAAAGCCAGTCCTTACCTCCATGTCCGGCAGGGCTCTCAGGGCGCTGAACAGGGTCATGGTTTTCCCGGAGCCGGGCGGCCCACAGAGCACCAGAGGCTTGTGTTCGGCCAGCCAGGTGTAGAGCAGCGCTTCGTGACGCACCGTGTCCAGGGTCGGCACCACCACGTCTGGAGACGCCACCTTGTGAGTCTCCACCTCGATCTGAGGCACCTTGCCCTGCCAGGACTGCCACTCGCCCGTGATGGACACCTGAGGATTCAGAGCAGCGTTAGCATCACTCCTCGCTCCGACACACGCTCAATCTGAGACCAGTCCGCTCGCACCTCGTAGTCGATGATGGGCACGTTCGGAGCGGACGGCAGAGACACGGTGGTGATGCGCCGGATGTATTCTCCCAGCTCCGCTCGCATCTTCAGCCTGCTGTCGCCCGAGAACGACCACAGCACCGCGTAGATCAGGTATTTCTGCAGCACAGAGAGGGGGAAAGGTTAGCTCACTTTGGCATTAACCAGTTACAAGAGTCTAAACTAAGCCGGATGATGACATCACTGAATCAATGATGAACTGACTGTAACTGAAAAGCAGACGGTTTAACGCTGCGAAGCTGCTTTGACACCATTTGTTAGAAGTGCTGTACCTGCATGTACTTCTCCAGCTGGTCGACGGGCATGGGGAAGTCTGGGTGGTTGTTGTTGTAGAGGGCGACGTTTCTGCAGGCCTGATGAAGCATGGAGAAGAGCGAGCTCAGAGAGCGCAGACGAGTGAAGTCCATGATGTGCTCCATCTTCGACGCGTGCTCCAGAGCTTTGATGACCAGACCGGTGGAGGTGAAATACGGCTGGAGGATGGCAGCAGCGTCTCTCTGGATCTGTGGATTAAACAAGAGAGGCTCTGAAAACTCTACAAATGAGATAACAGAGGACAAGATAAAGGGCACACAGAACAGGACTATTCTCTTCATGTTCCATCAGTACTTCCAGATCCTTGTTTTAATGTTTTTAATTTAATCTTACAAAGCTACTGTACCATATTTGATGTGAATTTTTAAGGCCTCTAAATGATCAACATGATCAAACTATTCTGCTTCACATTCAGTCTCGTCTTGTGTCTTCTGTAAATGTTATAAGCCGTTTCAGTGTAATTGTAGAAATCTTCTCGATCCAAATCAGTCAA
Organism: Enteromius anoplus; assembly: GCA_032359395.1. Classification (NCBI taxonomy): domain Eukaryota; kingdom Metazoa; phylum Chordata; class Actinopteri; order Cypriniformes; family Cyprinidae; genus Enteromius; species Enteromius anoplus. The sequence goes on along the minus strand of JAUMHG010000018.1, from coordinate 168,416 downwards.
GATTTGACATCAGAATAACTTTGGTCATGTCTCCTGATGAACTCTTTCTGGACTGAAGTAGCTCAGCTTTACTCGATTCTCCATCAATGAGTTTCTAGAAGAACCTGATCATCAGCATCTTTTGAGGAGCTTTACTTTCACTGTTCCTCAGCGGAGCAATGATCTTCACAAACCTCCAAAACATCTTCTAAGGAGCCCTTATTTCTTCAGCTCTCAATCAGCATTGCTTTATATGTTTAGATCATATATCATCTTACTGAGACATAATACTGGAGATATAGAGCAACCACTGAAATTTAGATCAACTGTCGTGCTGTTACTCTCTGTACCTGCAGCATGGGTGAAGCAGCCTCCTCGCTCTCATCCTCCATGGCCTTCCTCATGCGCTGGGCCTCATCCTCACCCTCATCCAGCGAGATGCTCCTCAGACGTGCCAGGAAGTTGTTGAAGATCATGTCTGTGCTGAGAACATCCTCGCTGAACCAGACCATCCCGCAGCGAGACACTGTGGCCAGAGTGGCATACTTCAGGTCCTGCACCTCGAACATGATGCGCACCTGTGTGACGAGAGCATCATCATCATCATCATCCTCCTCACACACACTACAGACACGGCGCTAGGTCAGACGCTCCGTACATTGGGCGGCAGGCTCAGACGCTCTCCGTTGGGAAGGGTCAGGAGTTTATTGTCGTCCAGCACAGAGTTCAGATTCTCCACCCACTCCGGATCTACGTCACCGTCGAAGATGATCCACTGACGCTTCTGCAGCTCTCCACGAACATTATCGATGATCCTGAACGAGTGCAAACACACATGAGGAAGAGTCCAGACACCAGGGTCAGGGAAAGTACGTTTTAAAAGTAGTATGTTACAATATTGTGTTGCTCCCTAAAAAACTCAATAAATTTTAATGGAAAGCAATGCATTATGTTTGAACCCTAAACCAGCATCAGAGCTGTTGTGAGGGACTCACTTCCTGAGCACGTGTGTGAAGAGCCCGTCGGTCCACTCGCGGGTGTTGGGGTCAAGCGTGCCGTACAGGTGGTCTTTACTGATGGCTTTGGGGTCGATGATGTGAGCTACGCCCTCCACACCCTCCAGCCGCTCCAGGGCTTTGAGCAGCACTCTCCAGGCCATGGTCTTACCGCTGCCAGACGGACCGACCATCATCAGACCGTGATTGATCTGTGTGATCTGATAGAGCTGCAGCACCTGAGGAGGAAAAAGAAGAAGAAACCGCTCGAGACTCGCTGTGTGTCTGTAGAGACGGAACAGAAGATCTCATACAGAGATTATCAGGGCTATGGGGTTCTAGACTAACTTTTTTTCTTAGGTGCGCCCAAATTTTCATATCGGTAATATTGACATTGTAAATTATTAACTAACACGTGTCTACACTGAACAAGACTGTTGCGCTGCAACAGCTAGTCTTGTCACTGGATGCAACAAAGTGACCTTTGAAAAGGATTTGAAACTTGAGTCAATATGTCACAAATAGAACGCAGCATTAGTTTTCTTTTGGGAATATGCCGCGCCACATCCAGTCTAGACCGCAGAATAGGTTCTATTGTGTTTTGTCATTCTGGTCCGATGTAGAGAGGTAAAAGTGTTGGTGCTTAAATGATTCTCGGATGGATCAGGCCTTAACTTAACATTCTTAACGAATAAGTTGTCAATTGTTCTTTTCATCTTCTCTCATCATTTGAGCCTACACCCACTTTGTTTATCTGACGGGTCTAGGCTACTCGCCTCTCTCTCGCCGTGTCTAATGATTTTTACTAACAGCAACGTTAATAACATTACAGATGATGTCTATTACATGACTGATAACGTGTATGAAACGCTCAAATAAAATAGTAAACCTCACATTTCAGCCTTTAAATAAAAAAACATCAAAAAGATAATCGATTAATACATGATTATGTGTTTTATATGCTTTACAAATCATTCTAGATAACTTATAGTAGAATCCACATAAGCTTGTTTTTAATCAACCGGTCAGAATCTGCAGCAGGGCATGTCCAGACAGACTGAATGTGAATGAGAGTCTGAGTAGATCCAACTTGTCTGTTTTCACTCCACACTGCTCTGCTGCTGAGCGCACAGGCTGGACAGTATTTATTTAGCATTAGGTATTCGAAACATGTTAATCAAATGCGGTTTTGTTGATTAATATATGAAACCAGTGATCGTTCTGTCTTTAATGTGCTGGTCCTAAGAAGCGCGTCTTACCTTCTCCACCCACATGCTGCCCACGTCATCTCCGTCTCCGTACGTGAGGTACATCTCAGCGCAGACCTTCCTCAGCTCCTCTCTCAGAGCAGTCATCTCTCCTCGCATGTACTGGACACCGGGGAAGACGTCCGAGAGCAGGCTGAAAAGCAGAGGGATGTCCTCAGCCACCAGCTTCGGCACCATGGTCTCACACACGCTCTGGATCAGAATCTGACGGTAGGGGAAAAAAACAAAAACATAAATAAATGTTTGATATATGTCTTGCTTCCACACACACACACATATATATATACCTACAGTTCTAATCTGCTACATTCAATTATAAGATATTATGAACTTTGCTCTTTTCACTAAACATTGTCAAATCAGTGTTAATGTAAATAAATTTCAAGCCGTTTTATTCTTTCAGTATATTTTGTAACAGACAGATTTAACCTCTTCACAGGTTGAGTTTGATTCTGTTTGCAGTAAAGCAGACTAGTTTCTGCTCACCTCCTGCTCCGGAAGGTTCTCCGCGATCTCGTTCTCGTCCACGTTCTCGCCACGCTCTCGCTTCTCTCGTTTGATCTTTTGGATGCGTTCTCTCTTGACGTTTCCAGCACTGATCAGCACGCTCTTGAGCGCTCTCAGACCGAAGTCATAGTGAGACTGAGATGACAGCTGCTCGTCACACAACCTGCAGAGACACCACAGCAGGGTTACCTCTCACACACACACACACACACAACACCAGCTCATCCAGACGAGAGCCTACTTGAAGAAGGGGACGATCTTCTTTGCCAGGATCTCGGCGGTGCGGAAGCCCTGAGAGTACAGCATGACCTGAGCGATCAGCTGCCGGTCCGGTTTGGTCATGGCCAGGCTCCTGAAGAGCTTCTTCAGGTTATCAGGCAGGTTGGAGCGTCCAGCGTAACCAGGGTTCATGGTGATGAAGATGGCCATGTCAGGGCTCACCTTCACCTGTTTGTTCAGCAGCTCGGTGGTGACCGGCACACCTGAACACAGACGAGACACACTGATCATTATCTATTATCTATTTCAGGAACGGCTGTGACGATTAATCGATGCAGTATTAATTTGTGGATCTCCAGAATGCGTTTCTCTCTGGACTCGACTCTGAGGTTATATTTTAACAGCAGATGGCGCTCTGCTCTAGTTTTAATCACACACTCAGATGCCGATGAAGAAGAGTGCTGAAGAGTATTTCACCTCGGTTCAGAATGCTTGTGACACAAATGAATGTGAACACTCTTGTGATTCACTTCAACCTTTTCCAATCTTATGATTATTTTAGGTTCAGAGTGTGTAAAGATTAAAAACGAGCAGAGCACAGCACCCCCTGCTGTTCAGAACAGAGCTCAGAATCTTTGAGTAAATCTCAAAGAATCATTTCTCGATTGGTGATGCATCGACTGATATCCAGCACGTACTGCGGTCTCGGTTGGGGTTGCTGTGCTCTCTCAGAGCCACCTGGATGTACTGGACCTGCTGGGACACGGCGGACAGCATGCGCTCCTCCAGACGGTTGAACTCGTCAAAGCAGCCCCAGGCACCCACCTGACACAGACCCACGAAGATACGGCCCATCGCCTGCAGGACAACACACAACACAGCCCTGTGATCAATCACCAGTCACTGACCCCTGACCCCAACCCTGTAACGCCAGTAGTACCTGGAAGTCAAAGGTCTCGTCGCAGTTGAAGACCAGGACGAAGCGGCCCAGCTGGTGACCCAGAGCTTTGACGGACTCAGTCTTTCCTGTTCCAGCAGGACCTACAGAACAAAAGCACAGGACTTTTACGCACAAATTTAAGACTTAAGACCTGTGCAAATAAAATGAATACCATAAGAGAGGAGTAGTAACGTGTCTCTGGAGCACAGAAGCAGGTATCGTTGTAACAATAGTCAAAATAATACCTTTTTCTTTCACATTTTAGTAAATTTTCTACCGTAAATACATCAAAACTTCATCATTGATCTAATATGCATTGCTAAGAGCTTCGTTTGGACAATTTAGAGAGATTTAGATTGTTTTGCTCCCTCAGATTCCAGATTTCCTAATAGCTGTATCTCAGACAGATATTGTCCCATCATAACAAAAGATTATTTATTCAGCTTTTAGATGTGACAGGTTTTGTGGTCCAATGTCGCTCTAAAACTGTCAAAAAAACCTTTTTAAACTATTTGTAAGAAAATGGATGAGTCAGAAGTATTTACATTTTTGGTCTTTCAACTTCTAAAAATCATAATCAAGACTTTTTATGTCCTTAGGTTAGATGAAACTAAACGTAAGAGATTCCAGGGGCCACAGGAACCCTGTCCAGGAGTAAAGGTGAGATGGAAACTGACCGAAGGGCGATCCTCCCAGACGGGCCTCCAGAGCCTGTGTCATGGTCAGATAGCAGCGGTCGGTCAGCGGCGTCTGTACCAGCTTGTCCTGCACACCCAGATACTCGAAGCCGTAGTTGAACTTAGCGTTGGCCATCTGTATGGAGAGCTGCTGGAGGACGTCCGTCTGCTTGGGGTCGAAGTAGAAGCGCATCTGGCTGAGCCACTCAAAAGATTTGGGGTTATCAATCTTGTTCTTCATCAGAGTTCTGGTCACGTCTCTCTGGTGAACCAACTCCGTAATCTAAGAATAAAAACAACACGTCACGAACACGTCTGCGGCTCCAGATGAACTCATTCTGATGCTGAACAAACTCTAGCTAAGAGGAAATATACATGTGCATCAGAAGGACATCGGTGGTTATACTTCACAGGTTTTATGACTTTAAGACCCTTTTAAGAGCAATTTAAGGAATTAACTAAAAAGAACACTGTACATTAATATTTTCTCTAAATGAAAATGTCTAGGTGAGGTAAGAAAACCATTTAATTTCTGCTCTAGGGTCAGATGAAGAATTTGCCACCATGTTAAGAATGTCTTAAGAACCAGTTTGACCAACTGACAGTCGCCAAGGGGTAACCAGTCTTACTTTTCCCAATTCAAATAAGACCAATCTACCTTTTCTTAACTGAATACCTCTTTCTTGAAGAGGAAAAATAAGATGGCTAACTTTCTAAGACCTGACCCTGATCTAAAACATTTTTAAGAGCCACAGAAAGCCTGACGCTGCTGTTTTTGTGATGGACAGAAACTATCAGCGAGGCACGACTGTTGCCTCACGAAAGCCAGCTCCAGCTGCTTTAATCTCCAAACCCTTCCTCTCCTCCACAGGAGACTCCTCACCAGATGCTCCAGCTTCCTCCTCCTCAGCGGAGGCTGCTCCATCAGAACCGTGTCGGCCAGCAGGTTAAGAGTCGCCTCCACGTTACCCAGCACAGCCTGCAGCGGACTCATGTCGTTCCCGCCGGAGATGGTGGTCAGAGCGTTCTCCACGTTCTCAGACCAGTCGATCTGAGCGGACAGAACCACCAGCTGGGCCTGGATCAGAGGAGACAAAGGTCAAGCACTCGTGAAGACGTACGCTGTATGAGTCTGGGTAATTCCAGGAGGACGGCTCACCTGGTATTGGTCAATCCAGGTGATGTAGGTGCTCAGGTCGATGCCCGTGCCCTTGTTGAAGGCTCCCACCTCTGTGACAGATTCGGCCAGCAGCTTGGCCAGGGTCACACGCATCTCTCGCTCCACCAGAGTCAGCCACTCGTTGATCTTCGGGTGCTCTGTGATGGACACCGGCGTCTTATAGAGCACCTGGAAACAACAGCTTATATTACGGATGCTTCAGATCAGGGGTGTACACTGCATCCGATTCCAGAACCATCTACATTTCTCCCTAATTCATTCTTCTTCTGCGCAAATACATCTTTGCAACTTTACATTGTAACCAGATATGGAGTTTCTGTGCTTTTAGTTTGTAGTTGTAATCTCTGACAGTACTGCCATCTGAAAACTAAGTATTAATCCTCACCGATTTCATGTTTGTTTGTTTTTTTTTAATAACAATGAGGTCAGTGAATTTTTTATATTACTGCACATTGCTACATTGCCATATATTTTATATCAAATTGATTTTATGCAACTTCTTTAATTAAATTACATCCTTATTAAATTACTTTTAAAATATTTTTTTTTCTTTTTAAATATACAAAGATTACATACGATCACAGCTATGTGTTGTTGTTTTTTCCCCTTAGCATTATTGCTGTTTGATTGCTGATGAGCTCATCACTAATGATCTATTTTGTCTGTGGCGACGGGCCGTACCTCCTCTCCCTCTCGGGATGAGATGCCCAGCACCTCCGTGTTATCCTCGTTCAGCAGGATGCTTGAAACTCCAGCGAACATTTTCTTGAAGTGTTTCTGCAGTTTGGCCACATTCTTACTGTTGCCTATGATCTCCAGCAAATCTTCATCACCAACAAAGTAGAACCTGCAGGAAACAGTATTTAGACAGCAGTGACACAACAGATACAGACTTTACCAACTTGGCGCAAACAACAGGGCATTTTCATTACATTTCTAGCACATCAAATAAAGGTCTAAACTAGCCAGTCTTACGTTCCCATCAGCTCTCATGTTTAACGCATGGGGCTTATATCGTAAAGCTGAAATGTCTGACCTGGGGAAAGACGAGCGCTCTCTCTCCAGATATTCTCCCAGCGCTTTCTGGATCTTTCCCAGCAGATCCGCTAGCCTCTCCAGTGACCTCTGAACCCCCTGAATGTTCAGGACGTCCATGACCAGAGGAGACTTGGTCACCTTCTTCATCAGGGCCAGGAACTCGGTGCTGATGCTGTGAAATCAAACGAGTCACGTGTTAAAGCCCGAAGCCCACGTTCTCTATCACATTGTGTAGTCTCTGGAATCTGACCTCTGGAAGCGCTGCGTCTCCACAGGAAGCAGGTGTTTGATGTCTGCACTTCCTGTGAAAATGCCCTCGAGGTAAACCCAGCGGCGCTGCACGTCGATCCAGACGTCAAACAGAGCCATGATGCGGTTGAGTTTGTCCTCCCAGCTCAGAGCGTCCTCCTCGAACACCTGCCGAGAACAGAAGAGAGTCACGGAGGAACCTATCGTTTCTCACTAACATACGCTTACTCTCGTTTGCTTCGGTACCTTGTAGTAGGGCGAGAGCTTCATGGCAGACACGCTGTTGATGTGCTCCTTGACTTTGTTGAACAGATCGTCCCATCCACGAATCAGACGACACTTGTTCTGATAGTTGACCAGGTCTAGCTCGTACGAATTCCACACTTCACGAATCTGCAGTGAACAGGAAAGTCAACACACTTCTGTAAAGAGCTCCTGTTATGCCCCTTTAGAACAAGATGTAATAAGTCTAGGGTGTCCCCAGAATGTGTCTGTGAAGTTTCAGCTCAAAATACCCCCCAGATCATTTATTATACCATTTTGAAAATGCCTATTTTTAGTGGAAGCAGAAACAGGCTGTTTGTGTGCATGTTTGTTTAAATGCAAATGAGCTTTATTCATTGATTATGTATATCAATACACACACCCACATATACATTTGAATGTGAGTATATTAGGGCTGTGTGATTATTTGAAATCGTATCACATCGCGATGTGAACATGCGTGATTTCTTAATTGCTTTACAGGATGATTTTTTGCACACTTCCGACTGATTCTCTTCCCGCAGTACTCTATTTGAACCGATCACAACGCAGCGCACCTAAACAGAGCGAAGATATATGCAAAGATACGATGGCCGCAAATGTCGTCAGTCAAGCTGGCTTCCAAAAATGAATCAGATTCTCAGTAAGAGATACCACTAGAAATCACAAAGTTATGTTCTAGAGTGTTCACACAGCAGAAGTTCTCTTTCATGTCTGAAGGTAAACGTCTGGGACAGAAAGCCCATGATGTTAGATGTGTGCCGGACGCTGACCTGCTTGAGGAACTCCTCCAGAGCCATCTCTCCCTGAGCCACCAGCAGCACGTCCTTCACCACCATCTCGTTCTTCTGCAGGTCCACATCCCAGATCTGACCCAGAGTCAGCTCGGACAGAACCCAGTTCACGTGCAGGCGCTTCATCAGCTGCTTCCAGTGCCGGTCCTTCAGGGCCTCAGACTTCAGCTCGATCACCAGCATGTTTACCTGCGGATCAGAGCAGAAGACGCTCAGACTCTATCCCAGCCTCCTCGGGGGCTCAAGCGAGACGGCTTACCTTCATGTACCCCTTCAGCAGTCTCTGCACATACTCGTAGGAGGCGTACTGCCGCAGACGCGCAGGGAAGTTCTTCAGCTGGTTGAGGAGAGCATCCAGACTCTGCCGCAGCTGCACAGAAGAACAACAGACTTTGTGAGAGCGAGGCTCGGGTTCGAGGCACACAAGACTGAGGGTGTGTTGCTTACCTTCCGCGGCTGCACGGAGACCCACGGCTGCTCCTTCATCTGATCGATCTGCTCCCAGACCTTCGACAGCTCCGACCAAACGCCCTTCAGGTCCTGCAGCTCCTCCAGAGCCACCTGAAGAACACCACACGAGCTGAGCAGGATCTTCAGCTTACGATTTGATCTCAGCAGGAGTCAGAAAACTACAAGCTAAATCAGCCCAGTGTTGTTTTCATGCACTGCTCAGTTCTGTGACTTACATAACATTTCTCTTTCGTGAATGTGAAAACATCCCAAATACACATTTAACGGTTTATTTTATTGCACTTTATATTTGCATCTGTAGATTTCACTCAATCGAAGGCTCTTTGAAATCAGTTTTATTTTTACACATATTCGTTTTTTTTATTTATTAATTTTAAATTTTTTTACAAAAATACTTTAGAAAAATTGTAATACCAAATAATCTACAGCGATTAATCACACTGTGGTGTTATTAATAAATTAGGATTATAGTAAAATACCTGTAAATAAAAACTTATATTTGGATGAATTCTGTGATTGTTAGTTGGTTTGGGTTTCTTTGAAACATTTCTTCTGCTTGATACAGAGCAGCACACCTTTGTGAAATGAACACGCGTATCCTAGACTCACCTGTACTCGCTCCTCGCTGCTGCTCAGCAGGCCTGTGTCCGTCAGCTCCAGAGCCTCTTTGGCCTTCGCACACTTCTCCCGGTCGTCCTTCAGGCGGCCGAACTTGCCCTCGTAGATGGTGAGCGACTGCAGTGCCTCCTCTGGACGCAGACTGCCCTGCAGAGACAAGCAGAGAAACGGTGAGAGAGCTGAAGATGCGGCCCAGTGCTCTCAGACGTCTCCAGACACCTACTGCTACGGGCTTGGTCTTCTCCCAGTCCGACAGCAGGTCAGTGGTGCGGTTCTCCACCGCCCGGTCCTCCTGCACGATCTTCATCTGGAGGTTGGCCACCTGCTGCTGGATGGCCGTGTCTTTGCGCTTCATGATGTCGCTGAAGGCGCCCCACTCGCCCTCGATGTTATCGATGTAAAGCCAGGACGGAGGGAACTGGAAGCGCTGCTTCTCCAGCAGACGCTGACCGTTACGAAACAGCTGCAGAGGAGTCATTAATACCATCTTATTACTCTGAGAACTCCAATAAGACTTCCTCCACAAAACCATATTGAAGTCTCTGATGTTGTTCAGGTGACGCTATTATTTAAAGAATTTCATTCCATAAAGTCCACAGATCTTCATTCCACCCTCAACTCTAGCACATTCTATTTCATTTCTATGCTAGATTCATTTATTTTTATTTATTATTATTATTTTTATATATTATTATTTATTAAAATCTATTTTTTACTCAAAACAACAGAGCATGAGAGGTTGACTGTGTAGGAGGTGTATTATACTCACATCCACTTGCTTCTCAAACTGCTTGATCTTACGTTTGAGCGCCTGCACATACGTGATGAAGGTCACGGCGTCGGAGGTGCTCGCCGTATCCACCGAATGCTGCTCCAGCTCCTGACGAGACTGCAGGAGGACCACAGAAGCGTTCAGACTCGCTCCAGAAAACACACATCACATTACCCATCAGCTCGGAGCCTACCTTGGAGATCTGTGAGTGGAAGTCCTGCATGTTGTTGCCCAACATCTGTCCAAACCTACTGAGCACTTCCTTGTGCCACGAGTCATACTTCAGATTGACCTTGGACTGAACCTAAACGACACAGAAGAACACCACTTCAGCGTGATCATTCAGAGAAAACCCTCTGGACCGGACGGTGAGCGGCTTCCTTCTGACCTTGCCATAGTCGATGACGGCTGGCCCGAACTCCTTCCTGGTTTCTGCGTTGTCAAACGTTCCTCGAGCCTTGCGGATCTGCACGAGCAGCGCCTGCCACTTGTTGAGATCTTCTCCCAGACGGTTGTAGATGTTCTCAGGCTGCATGTCCCACAAACACTGGTACTGGAGCCACACCTGACGGAGAAGACCGAGTCAGCCTCGCTTCACCTGAACATGCTCCGAGAGAACACCACCTTACCTTCACATACTGCTCCACCTCCGAGACGATCTCCTTCACAGCGTTGTAGGCTTCTTCCAGCGCGGAAGGACCATCAGGCATTCTGGTCAGAGCGTTCCTGTAGAACTTCTCCTCTTCTGAGAGCTCGTAGTGAACGCCCACCTAGAGTTAAAGAGACAGACAAAAAACCTGCATGAGCTGCATTCTTCTGTGAAACAAAACAGATTATGTATTTTATTTATTATTACACACATGACAATAAACAAATAAAATATATATAAATGAATACACATATATATATATATATATATATATATAAAAATAATTTGAAAACAATATTTACATTCATTTTTTCCTTATTATTATACATGTACATATAAATAGACAGACAGACAGACAGATAGATCGATTTGATTCAATTTGAGTTGATAACTAAAGATGAAAGCACACACACCTGATATCTCTGACTCTGGATTCTGGGTAGAGACAGAATGACCATCTTCCAAGCAAACATCTCCTGGTAAAGCCTGTAGCGGCAGTCTTCGATCGGCGGGTTCAGGTAGATGACCTGGTTTGTGATCCTTAATTCATGGATGACGTTCTGTTTGGCCGAAGAAAACGTTTCAGTGTGACGTTACGAATCCTCAAAGCAGACAATCTCAGAACTACAGTCAAGTCACTTTTATTTCTCTAGCGCTTTTAACAATACAGATTGTTAAATTAAACTTTATTTATCAAATGCAGAGACGGTCTCTGTAGTCAAGACGACGGTAATCACTGGAAATCAGGTGTCC
>JAUMHG010000018.1:137414-153213 GCA_032359395.1 Enteromius anoplus | reverse complement strand
CCGTGAAAGAGCTCGTCAGAGCCACTCCAGACACAGAACCCAGCCCACCATATTCCCACGACGCGGAGCAGACCTCCTCTCCTCTCCTCTCCTCTCCTCTCCTCTCCTCTCCTCTCTGTGTTGAATAGATTTGTCCTCCTCTCCTCTCCTCTCCTCTCCGTGTTAAATGGGTTTGTCCTCCTCTCCTCTTCTCTCCTCTCTGTGTTGAATAGGTTTGTCCTCCTCTCCTCTCCTCTCTGTGTTAAATGGGTTTTTCCTCCTCTCCTCTCCTCTCCTCTGCTCTCCTCTCCTCTCCTCTGTGTTGAATAGGTTTGTCCTCATCTCATCTCTGTTTTGAATAGGTTTGTCCTCCTCTCCTCTCCTCTCCTCTCCTCTCCTCTCCTCTCCTCTCTGTGTTGAATAGGTTTGTCCTCCTCTCCTCTCCTCTGTGTTGAATAGGTTTGTCCTCCTCTCCTCTCCTCTCCTCTCCTCTCCTCTCTGTGTTGAATAGGTTTGTCCTCCTCTCCTCTGTCCTCCTCTCCTCTCTGTGTTGAATAGGTTTGTCCTCCTCTCCTCTCCTCTCCTCTCCTCTCTGTATTAAATAGGTTTGTCCTCCTCTGCTCTCCTCTCCTCTCTGTGTTAAATAGGTTTGTCCTCCTCTCCTCTGCTCTCTGTGTTAAATAGGTTTGTCCTCCTCTCCTCTCTGTGTTGAATAGGTTTGTCCTCCTCTCCTCTCCTCTCTTCTCCTCTCCTCTCCTCTCCTCTTTTCTCCTCTTTGTTGAATAGGTTTGTCCTCCTCTCCTCTCCTCTCCTCTGCTCTCCTCTCCTCTCCTCTGTGTTGAATAGGTTTGTCCTCCTCTCCTCTCTGTGTTGAATAGGTTTGTCCTCCTCTCCTCTCCTCTCCTCTGTGTTGAATAGGTTTGTCCTCCTCTCCTCTCATCTCCTCTCCTCTCCTCTCCTCTGTGTTGAATAGGTTTGTCCTCCTCTCCTCTCCTCTCCGTGTTGAATGGGTTTGTCCTCCTCTCTCTCTCCTCCTCTGTCTCTCTCCAGCTCCTCGGTAGCGTCTCAGCCCAGTTCTGCTCTGTAAGTGTTGCCGTGTGTTTCGAGGTAGAACACGCTCCTCTGATCATGACATGCAGCTTCACAGACGGTGAGTGACCCACGTGTGAAGTGCTGCATGGCTGCATGTGTGTGTTTCTCTGCTCTCAGCTCTATTCACAGCTAATCTGTTGGAGAATGACAGTGTGAGGTTAACACAGCTGTTATTGATAGTGTTTCTATGCTTGAATGTGACAAGGTCTCTGCTAGTAAACGCTGCTCATTTGATGCAGATTAATGAGCTCTCAGAGAGAAACATATAAAAGCGTCAGACTTCTCACTTCACTTTTCTCACTTGTCACTTTTAAATTTTTTACATTTTCTGAAGTTTTTTCCCTCACAACCGAACACACACACACACACACACACACACACAGAGTAAAGCATGTTTTTCGGTCATCTTCAGCTCTTTCAGACAGCTTTATGTGTCACAGAATCTGAGTTGATGTGAGCTCCAGACACTGATGGAGAAGGATAGAGATGTCTAGGGCTTCATTAGACTTTAGACTGGAGGATTTCAGGTTGTTTTGTGTTGTTTTTACTGAGAAACACGTGGTGCTTCATTCAGCTTTCTGAGTGTATTTTGATTTACAGATTAAAATATTAAAGAACTCTGTAAATTCTGTAAATCAAAGTCGGCAGGAAATAAATATTCACCTATGTATTGATTTTCTAAATGCATGTTATACAGATTATTTTGAGTAATTCATCTGTGCTCTTAAAAAATAATCTTGTTACTCACAATCAAAATGACTTCTACATAACTCTTCCGGTGAATATCAGTTTTTGTGTGCAGGTCTTCTCCAATCATAGACACCTCAGCTCAAACAGTCACATGATATCGTATTGAAGAGACAGATCTGGTTAAACTATGCAGTGCATATTTGTCTTTGGAGATGATATTTACATCATGTTTTGAAGCGTTGAGCCATGTAGCCAATCACAGACATATCTGTTAATTTATTAAACACAATTGCCAATCAGAGGCATTTAGTTAAAATCCACAAGTGTTTTAGTCTGCAGGACCTAATTTTGCTGAGTTCAGTGTGTTCCTGGAACAACATTGAGATTATCCAATCAGATATGAAGAAACAGTTTACAGTTTTTCTGAAGTTTAGGCTTACAATCAGTGTTTGGTGCTCGTGCATCAGTGTCAGTCACTCAAGGGTAAAGTAAGGTTTAGGTGTAGAGATATGGTCAAGAATACATTTTGGATTAAAATATGTTGACTTAAAATCAGCACATGCGTTTTGGTCAAGTGTTGAGTCTTCCAAACTCGCAGATCTTCAACAACAAAATTGAACAAAACTAAGCAAAAAACTAAGCAGTGAACTAAGATGAGGGACAGCTTGTTAGTGATTATAAAGGGTATGCACTTTATGCAAAGGGTGTGCTTTCTAGGCTATATATAATCCATTCAGAATTTGTATAAACTTTAGTTTTTCGGCTACATACATGCTGCAATGTTTTGAAAATGACATCTGTATATTTATGTGGTCTTCACACTTGAAAGAGCAATAAACGGAACAAAAATATACATGAAAACTGATGTGCACTGAGGCTAGAGCACGCTCAGTATTTAGTTCTGGAAGCAGTCACAGTGTTGCAGAGGATGGGTACCCGGTCTCCGCCCCTTTCTTATAAACCACAGCAAACTTCCTATTTTTAAAGGCCACGCCCACATTTAAACATTCAATCATTCAATATATTTATAAATAAATGAATAAATATATGCATGTAAATATAAGTATCACATATAAATATCAATATACAAGATACATTTTTCCAATCAAACACAAGTTCATGTCTGCATCCTTCCACAGCTGAATCCAAACAGATCTTGTGTTCAAGTGAAGCTCTTATTCCTGTTGATTTTCTCTCTGTCTGACTGACAGCTTCACTTCACAGAAAGCCCTTCAGTCAGGAGAGATTTCTCATCATGCCGTCTGTCTGTGTAGCGCTGGACTACGTGTTTGTTTGACATTCCAGCAGCACACAAGCCCGTGTGTGTGTAGAATGAGCAGAAAACAGAGGAAAAGGAAGAAAAAGCGGCTGATAAAGAAACGTTACGCATCCATCCTGAGAAACACAGAGCACCTGACGCAAATGATTCAGAGCCCCATCTGCTGCTGGATTATTCTCCTGTAGCGTTACTAAAATATTTATAAACCGCAAGTGTGTCAGACAGACTGGGGTGCGTTTCTACTATGGTCGCAAGTTCCGTCCTTACCAGCATAGATCAACAATTCGGTGTTTTCCGAAAGCGTAGTTTAAACGAACATTCACAGTCAACGTCACAAACGCTCGTGGTTTGAACTACAGCTTTGGACCTGTGCTCAGAAGCATAGTTTAGTAAGACATATGGGCTTTAATAGATATGCTCTTGGGCACAAGAAGCAAACTAACATGCATTACTATCTTTATCTTCCATTCTATCTAAATAAAAAAAGTGATTTAATTACGTATGTTCTAAACGCTGTATTTTGAATAGCCGTGCATGTGCATAAATGGCTAAGGGAACCCCGGAGTGTGACGTAAAAGGAAACCTGCGATGGTTAAAGATAAAGCAAAATGACAGAGAACAAAATTAATAAATTAGTCGATATGTTCCATTCAACAGCATCTTGAAGATCTCTAATCAGTTAAAAAGCAGAAGGTATAGCTCCACCACATGCGTGTGACGTCAGTGTGTGTGTGTGTGTGTCTCAGCGGGTGTAGTTTGTCATTAGTCATGTGACAGATGGTGGTCTCCTGCAGTGAGAGTCTCTGACCTCATGTTGTCTGAGTGTGAATGAGAAAGTCACAGCAAGAGTTTCCGAGGTAATCTTCTACATCAAACACATGCATTCAGTTTTTCCAGGTTTTTGTTCTTATTTAAAGCTCTTTTTATTTTAATTGTCTCTTTTCAGCGTTATGTCCATGAATTGGATCTGAGCGGATCTGTTTTTCTTGAGCCGCTGGTTTTAAATGTGAATAACAGCAGTATTCTGTGCACGGCGTGTGTCTGTCGTGGTGATTCTCAGCTGACCGCTCGTGACCGCTTCGGCCGTCTGTCTCTGCAGGACACACTGAGAGAACATGAAAAAGATTTATATTGGGAAAACGGCACTAAAAGCTCCCAGAAATGGTAGTAAACATCAGAAGAGGAGGTAAGAGTCTGAAATCGAACAGAAAGCCTGTTATTGAATCATCCATCCATCCATCAGGCCCTTCATCTAAATGTCATCAGCCGAAGCCATTAGACGCCATCACGATCCCATCAGACCCAGGCTTGATCGATCATCAGGGCAGGTGAACGCTGCTCAAACACAGTTACAGCCGTTCTGAACACTAAAGAGGACAGAAATCAGCTCTCCTGAACCAGAAACTACTCAATCTGATTAACATCCTGCCATGGAGTTGTGTTCACGTATAGAACAACACATGTTTAGGACACACACAGGTTCAGTCAGTCTCTCTCTTCTATCCCTCATCATCACTCTTGTTTTTTTTTTACCATGGTAAATGTGCACTAAGAAACCTCAAGCTTCTCATCTGGGTCAGAATTACTGTACATACTTCATACTTAAAACAGATATTTTTTATATAGTGATATTTCTAGTAAAACCAAACATTCGAGTTTTTAGCTGTTTCAGCTCAATCTGAATTATTCTCTTTCGTTTTAATTTCGAAGATCATTAATGTTTAACTGGGACTTATAGATATTTCATAAGCGCATAAATAAATCAGGTTTAGTGCTCTTGATCACAGAGAGTGTTTGCCGTGGGGCATTTTAATTGAGTTCATGTTCATCTAAATCTCTGAGACGTCTTTGGGCCGTGGTGGAGGAGTCATGATCTGTCTGTGTTCCTGCAGCTCTCTTCAGGAGCAGAAGGAGGATCTGCGCAGACGTCTCGGATTCAGTACACACAAACTGCAGCAGCTGCAGAGCGAGTTCGAGTCGACGCGTCAGTATCTGGAGACGGAGCTGAGACGAGCTCAAGACGAGCTGGACAAGTTCACAGAGAAACTGCGCAGGTCTGACAGAACTAAACACCGCTGGGTCCTGTCAGTTCTGAAGAGAACCACACAAGAACGTGCTGATTATCTGCAAAAAATCTTTAACATGATAAAAACCAATAGAAACATTTTGTCCAGCCGAAAAGAACTGTTCATTCACTACAAAAAACAAAATATCTGAAGTCATTTCACTTATACTGTACATACCAGAACAAATGTCATTCTGTACGTCAGCTGGTCTTACTAAACTCCTCAGAAACACAGGAATCATGATTTAACCAGATGCACCAAATATGAAAGTCCAGAAACCTTCATTTCCACTATAACTCATCATCTTCATCATCTCTCTGCAGGATTCAGAGCAGCTACTCGGCTCTCCAGAGAATAAACCAGGACATGGAGGAGAAAATACACCGCATGGTAAGCAGGCCTGATCTCATTCATTTAAACAAATGTAATACAATCTAAAACCAATTTTTAAAGTGTCTCACAGCTCTGGAAATGCTTTTAAAATCTTTTGATATATTTACGGTAGGACCTTTACTAAATATCTTTATAGAACATGATCTTTACTTTTGGTATAAAATGTGGTCTGTTTCTACAAATACACCTGTGCTGCTCATGAATCATCACAGAAACTCTTCAGAAACAAGCACTGAGAGGAGACGTTAGTGTGGTCATGTCTTGTCGAGTGTTGAAGCACTTTCAGGAGGAAGATTGAAAGCCTGGACTCTTGTTTAGTGCTTCTCTCTGAACGATTGAACAGAAGAGAGACTGTCACAGATCAATAAGCGCTCGAGCGTCTCACCATCAGAGCAGAGATTGTGCTGGAATCAAAGCAGACTCTGCTGATCTTAAATCCTATTAAAGTATGTATTGGTTTAAAGCCCAAGCATCAGTGGAGCTGTGAAAGGGTTGTGTGTTTCAGCTCTGATTATTAGAGGAATTGATCGGCTTGAGGCCTCGATTATGAACCTGATCCTTTCACTCGATGCAGACCAGAGACACAATATTACACTCATCATCCTCCAATAACTGACCGATGGATTTGTTTCTGACAACCAGCTTGCATTTACTGACAAATGATTGAAAGATCTTAATTTCTATGGAAGCATATGGATATCACAATTCATCTTGAAATGTACAGCAAAATGCAGCATATTTGCAGCATTTCGCATTTCAACATGAATTGTGATACCCATATGCTTTCACTCTGATATCTGCTGCTGCGTTTCATGCTTGTTATATTTCCTTCATAAATTTATAGTTAACCAATTAAATAGTTAACATTTTCTTGCGTATGAATGTTTGATGTCATTGGCAGATGCTTTTATCCAAAGTGAAGTAGCAAAGAAGAACAAAAGCAATTTGTCGTGCTGATTAAGAAGCAAGTTTGTGAGTAAATATTCCTGATTTGACTTCTGAAGCAGTCCGGTTTAGAAAGAGCTGACAGATGTTCACGCTACAGAATGAATTCAGAAAAGATTCCCTGTGAAAATCAGCAGGACGCGTGAGCAGAAACAGAAGAACCTTGATTTGAAACTGTAAGTCAGTCAAAGAGCCAGCCCCAGAATCAACTTTCATTCCGTATCAAGTCACCTAAATCACTGTGAAGTGATCTAAGATTAGAGAAAATATAGCAATAATGAGAACAGAGAGACAGATCAGAAGGGTCTTCAAAAACTCGTGTTCCTCCTCTGTATTTTGTGCAAATGTCTTGAGATTCTTAATACATTGAATGAGTCTTGTTTTTTTTTTGTTATGAAATTGATGTTTATGTTTATAACAAGAACAAATATCTGCCAATGGTCTCAGAAAACAAGCAGATTTCTCAGCCTATTGGCAGATATGTGTTTTTGTTTTAATTCTAAACACTTCATTTTAATCAGTTTGCATCTCCAGTACACGTATCTGGATCTCTGAATGTTTGTTTTGCCGAGACGCTGCTCTGAACCCAATCAGTGTAATGTTGCCGTCGCCGTTTCAGTGTTTGTCCTGAATGTGGAGTTTTCTGTGTCCTCCTCATTAGTCCAAGTGGCTCAGTGAAAACACAAACGAGCCTCCAGAGACAAATCTGTTCACGACCAGACTCACCACGGGTCATTCACCCACATCTCTCTGAGACATTCACATTCACTCTAAACACAGAAACACACCGGACCCTCTTCAGACACACTTGAGCATCTGACACTTTCAGCCTCTTCACTTTCAGTTTTTGAGTAATTGGCTCACATGGGATTTGAGACCCAACCAAAAACACACATACATGGTTGAAGTCCCCCCAGAATAGAAAAACAAGTACACAAACCATGACTGACAGATATTGTCGTAGAAACGGCATCATATGAGTGTAGAGAGACGATGACGATGTACCTGTGATTCAGCAACAGTCAGATTCTCTCACTCGTTCAGTCTAGTGCTGATCTCTGATGAACGACTGCTGTAGAACACACACACACACACACACACACACACACACACACAGACAAACCAACTCTTCATTTGAATCATCTCACTTCAGCTTGAACTCCAGATATACTGAACTACTGGCTGGTGTGTGCGTGATTCTGGTTATAATAAAGCTCCGTCACAGACTAACGCTGCAGTACATTCAGTCATGTGAGTGTCTGTTAATTATATCCAGAGTCAAACAGAACCAGGTCTGTGAAGATATAAATCCTAGTAATCATATTCAAATAATGCTGATGCTCCACATGGTTTGTTCAATGAATGTGAGGCAAAAAAATAAAGGGACGTTCATTCCAGTAAACACTGAAACAGAGGCTTCAGGATCTATAAATCATATATGATAAATCTCATCTGACTGATGAACAGAAATCTCAGGCTGAACTAAAGCAGCACTTCTCACAATGACATCTCCTAACATTCATCTTAATGTCTATCTCAAAGGCAAAGTTAACCTAAAAATGTTAAATTCTTTCATCTTTTTTTTACTCTCAAGTTGTTCTTAACGTGCATGAATCCAAACAACTGACGGTAGGCTTTGATCTTCATGTATTTTTCCCATACCATAGAAACCAATGGCCAGCTGTTTGGTGACCAGCATTATTCAAAATGACAACTTTTGTTCTCCATAGAAGAAACTCATTAAGGTGTGAGGAAAGTCAATAATAGCAAAATCATCCTTTTTGGATGAACTGTTAAATTAATATCTTCATGACTTATAGCTGCATTTATCAGAGGAGAGTCACAGCAAAGGTTTCTGCCAAGTTCTTCCACACTGACTCAATCAATCATTTCTTTTTGAACCTCGCCTTATACACAGAAGCATTGTCATGATAGAAAAGAGTCCTGTCCAAACTGCTGCTATAAAATTAGAAGCAATTCCCCAGAATACAGATTTGTACTCACGGAAATTACTAAAGCTGTCAAACCCCATCATTAGAAGGGGGTGCCAATACTTTTGTCAATATAGTTTATGTTGATATTGGTTCTTTGTGTTCAAGACTCAACACCATGAAGAGGAGAAGAGATCACTGAGTCGAGAGATCAGCACACTGAAAAACCACCTGATGGAGGCCAAGCTCACCACCCAGAAGCTGCGAGAGGATAACGTACGTACGACAGATGCCATGCTGACCATTTCCATTCTAAACAGGCTAGTGATGCCTTCACAGCTTCATCTGTGGTTGTTTTCATCCGTGTTCAGATCCCTGCAGACTCACAGGAACCATCGCCTGCCGAAAACAAGTGTTCTTTGAAGGTTCCTGACAGGTTTTACCTAATATTTATCAGCCTCTGGTGTACGTTCTCTGTGATGGAGCGATTGTTTGAGGAGCAGCCGGTGCTTCAGCATCCACTTGGTTTCTCTCTAGGTTCACTAATTAGTGTGTGACCTACTGATGACTAATTACACATCAAGTGTTCACATCAGCCGCATTCAGCTCAAATACGTCTGTGTGCTGCGTTGCACGGCAGATGTGTAATATTGATAGATTGAGAGTTGAATATTGAATTATCATTTGCCAAATCAAATCATTTATGGTTTCTATTTTCCCACAGGATCTGTACAGGAAAGACTGTAATCTGGCGGCTCAACTGCTCCAGTGTGGAAAATCTCCTTACAAAGCGCACAAACTGTCCGAGGTACGACTGATGCATACACACACACACACACCACTGATTTCTTTCTCAGAGGGAAGCTCATCCTAAAAATAGCACAACCTTAAAGAAAGTCAGAGGCGCAACGAATCCTTTCCATTTTCATTCTGCAGTGGCAGGTTTAAATCCATCGAGTTCTTTCTGCTGGAGGCCAGACGGGTTTCATTTGAATATAAACTCTCTCTGCTATGTTTGATGATAGGATAGAGAATTGCGCTGGATTTATTGCTGACAGGGCCTGTTTACATACACGCTCCATGTGCTGTTAATCACAGAGAGAACAGAGCACTCTTCCCATAATGCTCTTCTGATGGACTACTGAGGTTTTCTTTATAGAATTCATCTTATATGCCATTTACATTCATTAGAATAAAGGACGTTTTCAGGGTAAATGCAATAATTCAGCAAGTGAATTTAAGATCCTGGGAACACAAAAGTTTTCAGAGCAAATTCAAGTTTCTAGTGGAATTTAATGATTCTGTGAGCAAATGCAAGTTTGTCTGGGAGCGCAACAAAACAAATTACTTTGAGAGTATGCAAATGTCTTTCAAGAGATTGCAAAGTTTGTTGGGAGAGTGCAATACTCTTGTATTCAACAATAGTTGAGAGAGAACTATGGAAAAGAGAGATCTCATTTGTGCCCTCACCACATCCCTTTACAGGCTCTGTAGAAGAAAGATGCTCTTCTCTGCTCTTCCAGTGTGTTGTGTCTGTTAAAGAGTTTCTCGTGTGTTTGTTGTAGCTCCCCTCTGATCTTCAGGAGCGAGTCAGCTCTCACATGGAGTGGCAGGGTTTTGGCCGGAGCACAGCATTGCGTCAGTCTTACTCAGACGCGGTTCCCACCGCCATCATCGGCCGGGTCCTGGAGAAACCGGAGCCTGGGAGAAGCTGTCCGGTCACACGCTCGCCAAGCCCACAAGCCCCAGAGTTCCCAAACAAGGTCCAGCGGCACACAGCGTATAAGTCATCTGACCTGTACTGCAGCGACACGGCTCTGTACTGTCCCACCGAAGAGCGCCGGCGCGACCGCTGGGCCGACAGACGGCAGAGTGCTGACCAGAGCGGACGGATCCGAGGACACACGTCCACCGACGAGAGCTTCCCCCTGCATGAAGACCCCTTCCGTGGGTTCATCCTCGGATCTCTTCCCGCCTCCATCTGTCATTCCAGCTGCAGCACTGCCTCAGACGAGAAGCTTCACGGTTCATCTTTGTGCTCAGACTGGTGCGATGGAGACTATGAGCACAAGAACTTGTCCTCGTATGGTAAGGAACACCCGGGGTTTCCCAAGTCAGGCAGCTTCCAGCACATGGGCTCACAGAGCGGCCAACCCGGGCGCAGACGCATCCTCGTCCCTGCGGAACCGACGGACACCTGGCGGCAGATGAGCATGGACGACATCAGCAGATTCTCGCCTTTCGGTTCGTCAGAGCACCACTTCAAGATCAAACCGGGTCCTCTCTACAGCAGCTTCCAGGATGGAGACAATATCTTCCACAGGCGAGTGCCGGATCCGCGGTTCCCTGCATCAGCGGGATCGAGTCCAGCACTGAACCCAAAGATGAGTCTGAATGCGCTGAAGGCCGAGAGAGGCCTGATGTTTCGCTCCAAAGATTCGACAAGCAACTTTTTCATTCCAGGAAACACCAAAGACAAGCAGAACACGACTAAAGATGCTTCACAGAGAGATTATGCTGATGAAAGTCCCGGCAGTTCAGCAGAGTCACTAAACCAGGGTCTGGACATCCAGAAATACAAGGATCTTCAAAACCCTGGAGCACAGAAAATGAAGCCACGGCATCAAAAGTTTGGAAACGCTGGACTCAGTCGCAAAGACAGTCTTACTAAAGCTCAGCTTTATGGAACACTGCTTAACTAAGTTAGTAAATATACTGCAGTAAAATAAAGAACAATTTATGAACATGTCTGCCAACCATCTGGCTGTTGTGTCACTTGATTTAGTCGTGTAGAGTTCTGCTGGATAACAGAATAAGTCTCATTTTACAAAGAGTGTGTCCCGTCTGTGTTTCCAAACACTCCTACAGCCTCTCATCTGTCATTGGTCGTTCCGACAGATAGTCCCGCCCCAACCTCACCTCACTGGTTCATTCAGACGTTTGCTCAAACATACAGATCTGTTTTGTTTGTATAAATAGAGAACTTACTCGGTGGATTACTGTTACAATAATAGCAGCACCAAAGGAAATAAAATCTAATTAACCAGAAAATAGCTTAAAATGAATTAACAAGAGGAAGGGTTACAAGTTACCTTATTACTTCTTGCATCTTTTAGAGTCTTAATACATGCTAACAGTTCAGTTTTAAATGAAATGATACTGGTTTGTTAAATAGATTTGTCTATTTTTGTTTGTGTATATGGTATTTTCTATTCATAATTAATCACCAAACTTTGTTCCAAATTCTTTTTCGTACACAACATGTACATCTTTACCAATTATAATATATACGTTTTTAATTTTGTGATTAAGTGTTATCCGTTCGGTGGCACAGATATGACACACTTCACTTTTATTGAAGAGTTCTGGAAACAAAAACAGCGATAAAAGTCATCGCACAGTTTCTTCTTTTACTAAAGCAGCTCCTAGGTTTAAAATGATTTGATTGTAAATATGTGTTAATGTCTAATCTTTAGGACTACAGCAGATGATTACTCAGGTGCAGAGATTTTCTAGAAACCAAAATGTGTCTGTGATATTGAGTTATATCTACAAGGCACACTAGGACTGTACATACATGTAGATGAGGTTAATTTATACTTTATATTAATATATAGACCAAAAGTGAGTGAAGAGCTGGAGAGATTTCAGCTGAACTCATTTAAACTCACTGTTCATTTTCCTGCAATGCATTTCAGTTCAGATTTCAGTCATGATGTGGATGTACCTGGCTTTATTACAGTGAGGTCAATATATATTTGGACACAGGCACAATTTTTATTAATTCAGCTGTTGACCAAAACAAGATACAGTTGTATAATCAATATGGGCTAAAAGTGCAGACTCTGAGCTTGAATCTGAGGGTATTCTCATAAAAACTGAAGGAAAGTTTAAGGAATAACTGCTTTTTACATCCCACTTTTTTTCAAGGGACCAGAAGTAATTGAACAATTGACTTAAAAGCCGTTTCATGCACAGACTTAAGCTTTTCCTTTATTATTTCTACATCAATTAAGAAGGTTCTGGAGTTCATTTGTACTCGGAAGCTGTTGCTGTGAACATGTAGACAAAGGATCTCTCCCCATACAAAAGAATCAGAACATTGCTAGGCTTCAAGAACAAAACAGATCCATCAGAGACACATTCTGAGAAAAAAAGAACACAATGATCAGCTCAGAAGCATATAAAGATCAGGACGTCCACGCAGGACACCAGCGGTGATGATGAGAGAATCCTCTCCACGGTGAAGAAATACCCTTTCACAGCATCCAGTCGAGAGAAGAACACTCTCCAGGAGCCAGACGTGTCTTCAGTCAAGAGAATAGTTCACCAGAGCAAATACAGAGGATCACCACAAGCTGCTAATATCTAAAAAGACAGAGCGCTTCTGGAAAAGCATTCTTTGGACAGTTGTAATTAAGATCGGAGACAGTCTGGAGAAGGCTTGGAACAGCTCATGAGCAAAGCACACACCATCATCTGAGAAACATGGAGCAGTGTGATGATGAGCATATCTTCCTCTGATTACTGCGGCTTAGTGAAGATGAGACGGAAGAAGAGAGTAACTGAATGAATTATGAAGTCTCCGGGGGGTTAAACCCCTTGAATCACAGCAACTTCATTTTCATCTTATTTCATTTTTTGCATCTTTCTCCATTCTATTCTGGTGGCAAACAGAGTCAAAATATATATTTTTGATTGCAGGATTTATATTTACTTTCAATATTCTGCATTTTACAATAAACGTCTAGATGTCTCTCGCAGACAGTTCAGCGATCATGGCGTTTTAAGTGATACGAACCAATGAAATGTGCAAACAATGTGTTAGTCCTAATTATACGTAATATCTAGTTGTTAGACTGCAGCAGTCATCAGCAGCAGCACAGGTGAATTTCTATAGAACACCCTGTATGAGTCAGGAGTAGACATTTCTCTTTGATGACAGAAATCATTAGGATATATCAGAACGTCATGTTTGATCAGTAATATTCATTGCTAAGAACTTCATTTGAACAACTTTAAAGAGGATTTTCTCAATATTTAGTTCAGATTCAGATTTTCAGACAGATATTGTCCTCTCCTAACACACCAGACATCAGTGGAGAGAAGAGGCCAAGGGAGGACCATGAAATATCTATAAATAATCAATTAAAAGAATTTCAGAACTCATGTTTACTTTGAAAAACTGTAAATGAAGAAACCGATGAAAGATTTCTAAACAAATAGTTTTCTTTGTGAGCACCAGGAGAGAAAAAGCCTCCACCAGAGAAACGATTAACAACATGATGATAATCTGTGATTATATCTCACGCTGCCAGTGTTTGGACATGCATGATGGGAACATGTGGCGTGTAAAGTGTAAACCTCATTGATGTTAATCAAGAATGTAAACAGGAAGGAGCGTTCAGACAGATGTGACCGTCGACAGTTAAAGTGACGTGATTGTGTGTGTTTTCCTGTTTCTACCTCACGCCATTAAAGGACAGACACATTCTAGATGCATGTTTCTATATCGTTGCTGTAACACAATGTGTTAATATGTTGTGTAAATGTAAAGGTCTAGAGAGCCGACGATGAGTTTAATTAGCAACAGTTTGAAAACATCTCCAATAGACTTCCATTCCTTTTTAAGCCGTATTTGTTGTTGTTTTCTCACACAAATCTATAAAGATTTATTTGTTACTAAATAAATCTGATTGATGGACCCGTTTCGATGTCGTTCTCATTTCTCAGTCTGAACGGATGAGTATAATTAAATACAATATGTTACAACGAAATATCTCAAATATACGCTACCAAAGGTTTGGAAAAGTATGATTTATGAAAGTCTCTTCTGCTCACTGAGCCTGCGTTTAAATACAGCATTTAAAATAACTGCTCTCTATGTGAATATCTATTAAATATTATTACTAGTTTCCAGCATCATTACTCCAGTCTTCAGCGTCACATGATCTTCAGAAATCACTCTATACTGATTAATTATCATCCATATTTAAAACAGTCTACATTGTTTGTTCAGGATTATTCGATGAATAGAAATAAAGATCAGATTTATCAGAAAAAAATCAGTTTTAATGGAAAGAAATGAATAATTGAAATCGCAAGGATGCTGTAAATTGATCAAAAGTGGTGATAAAAACATTTTTAACGTTCCAAGGTTTCTATTTCAGATACATGCTGCTCTTCTATTCATTGAAGAAACCTGAAGAAATTCTACTCACGTGTGTTCAACACGGATAATAATCAGTAATCTCTGAAGATCATGTGACACTGGAGTAATGATGCTGATGATTCTGCTTCGATCACAGAAATAAATGACACTTTAACATTTCTACAAATAAAATACTGCTGTCCTTCAGATCAAATAAACGCAGGCTCGGTGAGCAGAAGAGACTTCTCTGAAACACATGGACAGAACAATATAATAAGATGTTTCCACGTGTGAATTACCCCTCATTTAATCTGTTTTATTAAGATAAACCGTGTCAAGTTCAGTGGATTTTACAGTTTAACATCATTTAATAATTGGATGCGATTACCCATAATCCACACTGTAAGGAGTTTATCAGTTCCAGATCTTGATCTCTCCCGTCCAATCAGCTGTGGCCGTGAGGCCTGGAATGATGGGATGCATGGCGGCGCAGACGCAGGCGTGTTGATGAGCCTGAAGCGTGCTCAGCGTTCTCGAGCTCTGGAAGTCATAGAAATGCACAGAACCAGTAGAACTACCAGAGACCAGAACACTTCCGTCTGCAGAGAACCCACAATGCACTGCAAAACCCTCCACCTGCAAACCACAACAACATCGGTCATTAAATCAGTCACGCCATCTTCTCTGGGACTGCTGCTGGTGTCAAAGGGTCAGGACATGGAATTATTATTATTTCAGCATGTTTAGCACGCACAAAACACAAATAGATGTGTGGAAAAATTATTATTGATTTAAATGATTATTTAGGTCTGAAATAACCTTCTTTTTAGAGGTGTGTCCTTTACGGTCACTGTTATGATTGGCTAACGTCATTTCCAGAATCGACACCCCCTCGTTATTCCATGGTTTGACAACATAGTCCACATAAAATGCTCATTTCCAGACAACGTTTTGTGTAATCATGCTCCTTCGGTCGTTACACAGGTCTAGTAACACTTCATCGGTCAACACACGTGACTCTCCAGTGTTAGCAAAACATAATCCTCAGACACCATCCGCCACGCTGTTTAAACCAATCGCGTCGAGGCAAATATTCTTTCATTGAACTGGTATCTGTTTCCTGTCTCCAGCGCAGTGACTGATTTCTATTAGCTTTTGACGCGCCACTCACATTCAGCGTGATCAAGAGACTGAAGACAACATTCTCTTGAATAGACTAGAAAAGGATGTTGGCATTAGTGGAAGTGCCTTAGCATGGTTCAAATCATATTTA
>JAUMHG010000018.1:82927-98591 GCA_032359395.1 Enteromius anoplus | reverse complement strand
TAAACTAAGCCATGTTTGTGAAACTGGGCCATTGTGTTGATAAATAATAAGATGGCAGTACTGACACACAGATATCTTAAATATAATAGATAGCACACAAATTCTGAATGCCTTCGGCAGATCTCTAATGAGCCATTTTATTATAGATTAATCTAGATTAAAAAAATTCAGTGTAAAAAAAAGTCATACTGATCCCAAGTTTTTGAACAGTAGTGTTGTAAATCAGTATGCAGAGATAATGCGAAAGCAGCTCAGATTGTCTTCAGAAACCGTAGATTATTGAGTGTAAAGCATAGCATGGTTTCTAATCGTTCTAAACGAGCGTTCTGTGGATATGGTGTCATGTTCATTTGGACGTGTTACTGCGACTCCAACATTCCCAGCATTCCTGACCTTGAAGGTGAGCCGAGTGTTTGCTGATAAAAGATCCTGGATTTCATCTGAAAGAACGTGAGAAAATACAGGGTTTTTAAATGCTCTTTTGACCAATTTAGCTTTTATTGTAGCAGTAACCGTGAGTCATTTTAACCATGAACCAAACCACAGACACACACTGTGCAATTAAAATGTCTACTTAAGACAGCTTCTTATTTATGGACTGAGATTTATAGTGTAAACTTTTTTTGGAAATCAGGCCAGCTGACTGTATTTTAATATTGAGCACAGTGCAGGTCAAAAGAAGACATCATTTAAGAAGATTTTGGAGCTACTAAAAGCAAAAACACTTGTTTGTCATTTTTTACTCAAAAGTATTTATTGTTCTTTGATTTTACAAAAGGATTGGTAAGAATGAAACAACATTATTGTGTCAAACTAGTTACAATACTGCCACTGAAGCATACTTAACAAACAAACAAACAAACTCATCAGTGTGCAAACAGTTTATACAAACATTTCCAAAGTCAGGTTACAGTTCATCATAAATTATATTAAATAGCATATATCTACACATTAAAACAGAAAAAAAACAACTTTACCAATAACTTATTTATAAAAAAAAAAAAAAAGACACAACTCATTAATTAGGCACTAACTATTTATATTAACAACTTTCTCTTAACGTTCTACTGGGGCCTCATAAAAAAGAATTTTGTTTCTTTTATTATTTACAGAATTTATGTTTTACTACGTACAGTAGCTGTAAAACAAAACAGAACTGAATTATAAATGGCACAAATATAATTTGCAATTTTTGTTGAGCTCAATTATACAACAGTGAGGTAATATTTGTATGTTTACATCATATTTCGTTCACCATTCATTCACCCCAGTCTGTTCCTCTCGGACGGAAGGGAATGCTCCAGTTGTTCTCTTTGTTTGTTTCAGTAATATGTGGCACTGAGATGAGTCCTCATGCATCCAGCTCCTCTCAACACAATAAATAAATTAAACAAGTGCGCCTCTGTAACATATCAACTTCCTTTTTCATTTTTGCTTGTTTAGAGCCACAAAACTCTTGAGTCTGTGAATGATTATAAAAGCTCATCAGGACATCTGTGTAATAATCTAAGACATGAACTTCCTCCTTGAGTGGCAAATCACAGAGGTCCTTCTAGCCCTGAGAAGCACTCCACTCTATAAACAGTGGAGGTTAAGACTCTTGGATTGTCAACATTGATGATCAAAAGCAAGACTGCTGATTATGGGGGAGGGGGGGAGGACAAGCCTGAATCAATGAGTCCTGAAGGTCTGGATGTTTCAATGGGAATCATCCATGCTAAAGAACACGCTTTCACAAAGTCAAACAGACTGTCCGTCGGGCGCGTTGCTCCTCAACAGTTCCTCCTGTGGGCTCTCAAACCCATCAGAATCAAGGTAAGCCTTTTCTTCAGTTCATAAGTGGCTCCTTTATCATGATTATAGTCCACAGCAAATCCGAATTGGAACTTTCCTTTACCAATTGCATAAGAAACAAGCTGAGAGTGGAGGAGATCAATGAGATGAAAATATTGATGGGTCTTCATGCTTGACCTGCTCCTGTGGTCCTCATTTGGATGGTTTTGATCCTTGATCCCACCACAGAAGGGTTTTACAACACAGAACACATTTAAACCAACAGAAAAGAACAGATAACGGGCACATCTTAAAGGGAAACGCTGATGGGGCTGTTAAGATGCATCTGCAAGAGAGTCAAACAAACACTTGTGAGCTTTCCAGAACTTTAACAGAACTATAGAGAGGAATATTGTTCAAACGTGTTACCTCGGCATTCGTATTTGAGGTCTGAGAAGTAAACCATCTCTTGAGAGAAGACAAAGAGGCCGAGTCTTCCTCCAGCATATGTCTTGTCATAGATGCTTCCTGAATCAGCCAAGACTTTCTTGCCTTCATAAATAATAACTCTAAAAATCAATCAAAAGTATAGGAGTCAGTGAAGCTGCTTTTCCATTTTAGCTTTTTAGTTACAAGAACAAAATGGTTAAAGAAGTCAGGGATGCACAAACCCGGTCCTGGAAGGTGTTGGAGCTAATCTCTGTCTAATGCCTGGCCCTCCAGGATGGAGTTTGGACACCCCTTATCTAAATTAAGGATGCCCAACGCTGTTCCTGGAGATCCATCTACCTGCAGAGTTCAGTTCCAACCTTGCTCCATCACACCTGTGTGCAATTATCAAGTGGTCCTCAAGCTCTTAAATAGCTGGTTCAGTTGTATTTGAAGAGGCCCCAAGCTTAACTGAGAAAATGAGAGCTCCAGGAATGGGATTGGGCACACCTGATCTAAACTGGCTTCCACACTTACCTGATGTGTCCGGTTTTGGGTCTGTGGATCAGGTGCCATCTGTAGGCGGTATAATCCTTCCAGCCAATGTTCTTGGGATCATGCCACAAGGTACGTACCTGCAAATGGTACAAAATAAGGTGAGCAGAACATTTTAAACACCAAACTCAATGAAATATTCTCATGACAGCTTGAGAACAACACATACTTGTCCCTCTGTGTCTCCAGTATGCCACAAAGCATTCCTGAGGTGTTCGCCCGGTCCTGTGGTTGAGTTCACTACTTTAATGGACAGCCCAGAGTAACCCTGTGCTTTAGTGGGTGTGTGAGACCAGTACGTCTGTGTGATCTGTTTCCACATCACCACATAGAAACGTGAGCTGGATTGGTAACCAAACACAAAGCCGGCGTAGTCATCGTCACGGTCTGTGTTGATGAAGAACGTGCCGCTAAAGTCCACAGCATTGAACTCATCATAACCTGAGGGAAAAACAATAAGATTAACATTTGGACATAGATTAATGTTTTTATCATGTGCTGGTATCTCTCAACTACTTACCAACAGCAATGCCAGGATCACAGTTGACGGTCTGCAGAAGTTCTTTGCCCTGGTGACGGACGACCCAGTTGGGGTCGATTTGGGAAGTTCCCGTCGGATCGAGAGGGACCATTTGGAACCTGCGGAAGTCTGTTTCACTGATGCCAAAGTTTTCAGGGCAAACGTCGTAAATATCCGGTATGTTATCAACGTCAAAGTCGTCCTTGCAAATGTCACCTCGTCCGTCTCCTGGACACGAGAAACGAGAGAAATTCAGCACATGGAAGTTTAC
Source organism: Enteromius anoplus (assembly GCA_032359395.1). Taxonomy (NCBI): domain Eukaryota; kingdom Metazoa; phylum Chordata; class Actinopteri; order Cypriniformes; family Cyprinidae; genus Enteromius; species Enteromius anoplus. The sequence goes on along the minus strand of JAUMHG010000018.1, from coordinate 95,043 downwards.
AATTGCCCAAAATAAAATTTCACATAAAATGGACTAAAATCAGCACTGGCGCACTGGACTCACCATCCAAATCCAGTTGATCAGGGTTGAAGGCGAGTCGACAGTTGTCTTTGTCGTCAGGAATTCCATCATTGTCATCGTCGTGATCGCAGGCATCTCCTTTGCCGTCCTTGTCGTGGTCGACCTGGTTGGCGTTGGGGATGTAGGGACAGTTGTCAAGGTTGTTCTGATGGCCATCCTCGTCAATGTCCTGGTTGTTGTCACACTTGTCTCCAATGTTGTCAGAGTCAGAGTCGATCTGTGACATCACATCGATTATTGCAAAGCCTTCATCCTCTGCTGTTCATAGTTGCACACTCGTGTTTTCATAAAACAGCAAGTTCAAGCATCTCACCTGGTCAGGGTTGTGCTCCAGTGGGCAGTTGTCACAGTGGTCACCCACTCCGTCTCCGTCACTGTCTCTCTGGTCAGTGTTGTACACATATGGGCAGTTGTCCTTCTCATTCAGGATGCCTGGACAAGTAAAGTGTTCCAGTGTCACACCAGTTCTCAGTACTTATTATGGTTTCTGTGTTCGTGTTGGTCAGGATACATGATGAAAGACTTACCATCACCATCGATGTCGATGGCACACGCATCACCCTCGCCGTTGTTGTCGGTGTCAGTCTGTTCTGGATTACTGTCGTATGGACAATTATCGCATCGGTCACCAACTTGATCACGGTCATGGTCATACTGTCTTGGGTTAAAGGTGAACGGGCAATTGTCCTGTTTCAAAACAAGAACATCCAGCCAAGTCAGTGATGAAACTAGAAAGACAGAAAACATCTGGAGAGGCTCTTTACCTCGCAGATTGAAAATTCTATATACACGCACACATCATAGAGAAGCACTAAACAAAACTAATGTCAGAAGCGATATGCCATGGACGTGACGGTTTGGGACGCAGCTGTGCTGGAATGCATTGTTTGGCTTCAAGACTCTGACTGTTTCGTTGCCCAGTCAAATTTTTTCCAAGTGTACGATTTGAATTATGGATGTTAAACCAAACGATCCAGAAGGGCTGGAGGGACGCCACCGTAAATGCTTTATTTATTTGCTACTGGCAAAGTTCCTCTCTCTCTTTTGTTCACTCTGTTCTTTTTTCAAGAACATTATATTTATTTGTAACCATCCTACATCCAGTAATTCCCTATATCATATTCTATTCATATTCTATAGCACACATGTACACACAGTAGGTAGGCAATTGTTTTTTACATTTTTATGTCGCAGTTGCACCATAGGACACATTCATATGTCAACTACCCACATACCATTTGTTTCATTTTTAAATTTATTTTTCTATGCTTCATTTATATTTACACATGTGCATTTTTATACTCATTTTACTTTTTTTGGTCTGTGTTGTTGTTGTCTCTGTATACGGGAAGCTTGTGACACTAAAACAGCTTCCTTGTATCCACAAACATACTCTGCAATAAAGCTCTTTCTGACTTCTGAATTCCTTCTTTTTTAGTCAGTAGCCTGCTTTGACACTCATTTCTAAAATCTCTTGCAGAAGAATAATGTGTTTACGACTTACCCCGTCATCAGGGATCCCATCATTATCATCATCATTGTCACAAGCATCTCCAATTCCATCTTTGTCGTAGTCTTCTTGACCAGAGTTGGGAAGATCAGGACAGTTGTCCTAAAAATGACATGTTTTGATGAAGATTCTGTAACCTTGTATAATTGGATATGGTGAGGAAATGGTCACATACCTTCTTGCAGTGGTAGGTGGCGTTTTCCACACAGTGGAGGTCTGTGTTTGGCCAGCCGTCAAGGTCAGAGTCCCCTCCACATATATGACCGTTCCCAGCGTAACCTGGTTTACACTCGCAGCGGTACATGATGTCGGAGAAGATGCCCAGGTAGATGCAGTTGGCGTTCTTATTGCAGTCATGGCTGCCGTCCTCACATGGGTTTCTAGGTGTGCAGATCTGCAAATAGGTTGATTTAATGTTGTTTAGCACTTCATGGTTGGAGAAAGTACTGGCCCTCCCCATCATTAACACTGTTCTTTAGACTAGTCTAACCTGTTTGTTGGCAATGGCCTGCTCCGTTCCTCTGCCGAAGGGCTGCTGTCCAGAGTAGCGTGGAGGACAGGGCAGGCAGTTGTAGCCTGGTTCTGTGTTCACACACTGATGGACTCCATTGAGCACAAAACAGGCATCAGGAACCTCTTTGCACTGCAGATGCCAAAATTAAGAATATTTAGAAACACCAGTATCGTCATCTAGAGGTGATGGTTGTCTATGAGATAGGTATGTATCTAATTAGTGTGACACCTCACCTCGTCAATGTCTTGACAGTGGACTCCATCCCCGGTGTATCCCACCGGACACTCGCCGCACTTCCAGGAGCCGTCAGGGAAGCTGGTGCATTTGGTGCCAGCGAAGCACGGGTTAGACAGGCATCCATCTGTTCATGACAGTGCAGAACTTATTTTGATATTCTATGAGAAGAACCATCTTAATCCTTATTAATAGCTGTTTCCTTTCCATCAGCCTGTTTTTATGCACATTTTGCTTGAAGTATCACATCAGAAATGAGTGATGGAAATGCCATATTTGGATTTAAAATCCCTTATTTGCGTTAATGCAAACAGTGGGGGATGGAAACACATTTACTGAATAATTATGCATCAAAAGTCACATGATTTCCTTAGTGATAGGGCCAGTTTATCAGGGAGTAAAAAGTTTGTTCTCTTTCTCGTTGGATGGAAACATTATTTATTTCCTAATTGGCAGTTTTGGATGGAAACCCAGCTAATGAAGCATGTCATGTCTTACCAACTGGACACGACTGGGCGTTGCACAAACGGGTGCCTTTGGAGTCACCCATACATTCCTTTCCACCATATTTGGGAGCGGGGCTGTTACACAGTCTGTGTCTGCGCTGCAGTCCTCCACCGCACGTGATGGAGCAAGAGTCCCAGGGTGACCAGGGTCCCCAACCTCCATTCACTGAGACAGATAAACGCAGGGTCATTGGGGTTTTCAGCTTATATTCTGCAAACACTTTAACAGGTGCAAACATTCACCTGGGCACGGGGCCTTCTGGCATGGTTCCGTCTGACGACCGTCTCCCTCACAGTCTTTCCCGCCCATCTGAGGCGTAGGGGAGTTGCACAACCGGATGCGAGTGATGACCCCTTCCCCACACGTCACCGAGCAAGAAGACCAGGGGGACCAATGGCTCCAGCCACCGTCCTGCTTGACTGCATGAAGACAGAAATAAGCATTAACCCGGTGCATGGGGATCCAAATATGATGCTAGCAGCAGATGTAGTTGAACTCACAGCGTTTGTCGCATTCTTGCGTGTAACAATCTCTCGTCTGGACAGACGTGCCATCGCAGTTGCTGTTGATTCGGTCGCAGGAGCGTCCACGCTGCTGAATACCTCTGCCGCAGGTCACCGAACAGTGCGTCCATTCGGACCAGGGTGACCAGCCGTCAACACCAGCATCATTCGCTTGAATAAGACGATCAGAGAAAATGTTGGTTTTGAGGTTTTCATTAAGCCCTAGTCTAAAGATCCCAGTGCTCCAAAGAGTAATTAAATGTCTAAAATGAACTATATTTGGAACCTTTAATTAGATTTATCTCGAAAATGTCTCTTGTCTCAAACTTTTTGGGACTTTTTGGTCAATCCCAACAAACTGCACGTCATTTTGAAAGCCTTTTAATGCAGATGTGCAAAAAACACATTTTTTGAAAATGTGCTCATTGTGATTGATTTTGCCATCACCCGTCACATATCTCTAAATGTGGCCAGAGATCATATGAATGATGCCCTACATAATGAATTGTGAAACATGACTTACGTGTTCCACAGCGCGGGCAGCATTCGCCGTCGGGGACGGTGGCGTTGGCGCAGGGCATGAGAGGACAGGAAATTTCGCGACACACAGTGGCCGAGTTCTGCAAATAAAATATGTGAAGCCAGTTCAATCGCACGATCCCAACAGCTGCACATCATGGATGAGAAATAAACGCCTCTCTGCTGGCAATAAAAAGTGACCCTTGGCTTTGGCAGGAAAATCTTGCGGTGATGTAAACTCTGAGTGGGCAGCAGGGGAATACATCTGACCGGACTAACAAAGTGTTTTAATGTGGCCAGCGTGAGGGTGGAGAAGACATACTGAGTCAGCGGCTTCAACCACACACACACTAACACACACGCAGGGGCTGGTCTCACCGGAAACCAGAGACAGCGGGTATCACTCAACAATTAAAACATTCCTGAACCCTGGCCATTTAGATGCATGTGTGCAGTGAAACAGAGACACAGGATGGATTGAGAGAGGAAGGGGTTTTGATTAACTTCACCAGCAGCTAGCCACACAAAACAAATACTGACCAGTACAAATGAAGTCAAAAACACACTTTTTACCTGACAAGTGCAGTGTGTGCAGCTGTCCACCGTCCACTCGTCTTTGTCTCTGTAAACGATGCCGTTGTGCAGACAGACCCCTTCGTGGATTTTAATCTGAGTCATTATTAAGTTGTTGTCTGCTGTCTAAAAGCCAGAAGAAGAACAGAGGAACTGTCATTAGAAATAACTTGGGAAGTGGCTGAGGAACAACTGTTTGGAATCAGAAGAGACAAAGGGTGGAGAGACACATGAACATCAGACAGACAGATGATTTTGATCCTCACCACTTGGCGGAGCTCGTTTGACAATTGCTTCACCACCATGCCGAGTCCCTTGAGCTCCTTAAACATGCTGGACAGATCATCGCAGGAGAAACCGCAGATGTCCTGCAGATCTGAAGAGGAACGGGATTCTGATGTTAACTTGACGAGTCCATGATGAGACCCCAGACACATTACAAGCACATGACGATCATCTGACCTTTAGACTTGTGTCCGGTGTAATCAGTGCGGATGGCCGGGCTGGATCCGTTCACGGGGTTTTCCAGGTTCATGACATCAGTGATGAAGGCTGCTGTGTTGACAACACATGAGCTTTAATATACATCCCTGCTTAATATATACATGAGTCTCTGGAGCACAGAAGCAGTCATAAGAGCACAGGTATATTTGTAGAAATAGACAACAATACACTGTATGGGATTGTGTACATTTTGAAAAGTTTTTGATTGGTAATATGCATTGCTAAGAACTTTATCTGAACAATTTCAAAATGTTTTTTTTTTTTTTTTTTCTGCTCCCTCAGATTCCAGATTGTCTAATAGTTGTCTCTCAGACAGATCTTGTCCTCTCCTAACAAACCAGACATCAGTGGAGAGATGATTTATTCAGCTTTGAATTATTTTTATTAGAAATGGACCTTGACTGATTTTGTGGTCAACGCATGCTATATTTTTTTAATTACATTAGATTTCTTTCAGCATTTAAGAATATAAGAGTAATGCTCTATGAAGCACTCACAGCTCTCGCATCCTTTGTTGCGTAAAATCGCGTCCAGCGTCGTTCCGAAAACAAACCGCACGTTCTGGAGAACTCCCTGGAAAACAGGATAATGGTCAAAAACCGAGACTGGCAGACACATTTGAATACAGTTCCAACAGCTACTATTACATGGAACATTCAGACGGAGAATGTAAAACATAAACACACGCTGAAGGCGAAACGCTTTGCGCGCAATAACCGCGTCTTTACGCGTTTCGTTACATGACGAAACGTGCATCAGATAGAAATACAACAATATCAACAATATCAAGTACAGTCAGTCAGATATCAAACATAAACAGAACCCAGATTCTTACCATGAAGCGATCGGATTTGGCGGCTCCTTTGGCGATCCTCAGACTTCCGATGTCCGCGCTCTCCTGACTCAGGATCTGCTGGATAGGAGCGTCGAGTTCTTGAGTGTTGATCTCCTCGCAGCCCACATGAACCTGAGCGCGATCCTCCTGCACAAACACCGTGATGTTCTTCCAGTGTCCGTTCGCCACGTCCACGTCATCGATGGACACCACGTGCTGTCCGCTCGCGGTCCAGTACACCAGATCCACGGTGTTGGCTTTCCCGTTGGAGATGATCTCGAAGACGGATCCGGTGCCGTCTGCCCTCTCCACGGAGACCAGGCTGCCCCTGGTGCGCTTGGCTTGCTTGAGGTTGGCGGTAAAGATGAAGCCCCTCTCGCTCTGGATGGAGTAGATCAGGTCCCTGAAGGAGAGCTCGGGCACTGAGGGGATCAGGTTCGGGTTCAGGATCTTGTACGCGGGGCTGTTTGGATCGGGTCCCTTCACTAAACTCACCCCGTGATGCTTCTTGTGGATATTAGAGAGCTCGAACAGGTCAAACACGGTGTCATCATCCGGCATTTCTGCGGATTCGAGAGAAAACGCGAATGTGAGCGCGAACACATCCGACCCGATGTCATGAAAGTGCACGTCAGTAGCAAGAGCTTAAGTTTCGATACGGCGTACTGTTTAAACGTAGAAATTGACTTTGGCGAGCATATGATACGCAATGGCTAGGATTAGAGCCGTGAGGTTGATGCATTAATACATGCACCCGAAAAAGCGTATTATGCACGTGCGTATCATATGCTCGCCAAAGTCAACTTCAGTTCAATTCAAACTCACTAAAAAGGTACGATTTCAATCTAGACTTAAAAGCATCCCCAGATGGTGAAGCCTCTGAGAAAACCCTAATCAATCAAAGTTTCTCCTCACCTATGCGTCTGCTGCTCACGGAGCTCCACAGCAAGAGGCACAGAACGAGTCCTCTCAGAATCATGATTCCCCTAAAATCACAAACATCACATCACATCACACATCCGTCTGCAGCTACACGAAAAAACCCGTGTCTGAAGACAAGCACTCACCTGAAGAGAGACACTCTTATAGTGGAGACGCTTTGCTGAAAGTGCCTTGTGTCTTTGACTCTGTGTGTGTGATGTTCTGCTCTTCTGTGCGCAGCGCTATTTAAGTCATTTCACACATTCTTCAGCGGCTCTCTCGACCAATCAGCGTTCAGTAGGACGCGCATATTCAACATCAGGAGAAAAAACTGCGCATTCCTCAAAGCAAACTTTCCATCAGCCAATAATCTGCTGCGCGCGCGCACACACACACACGCATTATATATCTTACACATTACAGTTAAAAGGTTTAAGGTTCTCTTAAATTCATAAAATACTGCAAAATCATGTGAATATCCTTTAAACTGTCATTGATTTCTGTGATGTCCAGCATAATAAGGCTACTCCAGTCTTCGGTGTCACATTATCCCTCACAAATCATTGTAATATTTGCTGCTCAAGAAAGATTTCTGATTATAATCAATGTTGAAACCATGAGATGAATACAAAGTCTAAAAAAGCAGCATTCATTTGAAAGAGAAACGTCTGTGACATTCTAAATGTCTTTACTTCCATTCATTTCTTATTAAATAAAGGACTGTCGGCTCCTGCAGCAGGAGTCTGTTTGATCTCTAAATCATTTGTTATGACAGAAATTCCATTAGTATTCCATTAGGACTTTAAATGTTTGAATTTAGAGGTTATGGTATTTCCTGTTTATCACATATTTATTCCTCATATCAGTCAAACGTGTGTGTTCTTTTGTGACAAAGTGTATCGTAAGGAGTCATGAGAATGTGTTCGTTTTTTAAGATTTTTTTTCTCTGGTGTGTGTGTGTGTGTGTGTGTGTGTGTGTGTAACTATGCAAACGCCCAGGAAACATTTCAAATATTATAGTGATGGAGTCATGGCTTATAAAACGAGCGGTGTGATCGCACAGGCCCGCTGACGCTCACATGTAGGCGGCACAGAGCAACACAAAGCCTTCTGGAGGCTGGACAGAACCGGCCTGATGTCAGTGTTTCCAGTGGATACTCAAAGATATGTGTGTCACTGAACGCCTGTTTAATATCACTCGCTGGAGTTCAACACAAACAGACCGTCAGCAGATACAAGCTCCATCATCTATGCACTGCATCTCCTGATCAAATATACATAGAAGAAGTTTTTCGGTGCATGCAATTTCTGTTTTGTCACCTCAAAAGGTCTGAATGTCATTCAATAGAAAACAGCAAAGCAGAGAAAGTGATGTTTGTTGCTCCTGATCAGATGCAGATGCAGAGCTGTCATATTTCATGATCTAATGACAGTCACACGATTATATCGATAGCTGAAACTATCCTGAGAAACACTCTACGCTTCATTTCTCATAGGAAATGAGCTCATGTTGATGAATTACAATTGCAATTGTGACAGAAGTAGGTCAGATTAACTAGTAGAAGATGAAGGAAAGTGAACACACAGGACTCCAGAAAGACATCAGAGATCTGCTGAGAACAAACCATGATGCGTTGCATTTAGCCTGTAAAAGATAAAAACATCCTCAGATTAAAACTACACCACGAGATTCGACTGCTCTGACATTGACTGGAGTACCTGAGGAAGAGTGTCTGTGGACTGGGCAGGATTTATTTACTCTTTGAAAGGAATAGTTGAAAAAAAAAAAAAAAAGATTGAATTTGCTGGGCTACTCACGCTCAGCTCATCCCAGATCAGGAGGAGTGTGTGTCTTCATCAGATCTGGAGAAATGCGTCTCAGTAACGGAAGTGAACGGGTGCCGTCAGAATGAGAGTCAGATAAACACATCAGAATAATCCACAGCACTCCAGTCCATCAGTGAACATCTGGAGAAGATCAAACTAATCCAGCATTAAGAGGTTTTTAACTCAAATAAGAGTCTATAATAACTCGAGTGTTCTGATCTGAGTCAGGAGAGACATCTGCACCGATCAAGAAACAGCTCTAAACTTCAAAAATCTTCTGATGGGCTGGAGTGCTGTGATGGAGATCCTGATGAAGACACACACTGATCTTGGATGGCCTGAGAGCGAGCGGTGAAGTTTAATACTTTAAGAGTTTTTTACCTCTCATGGTTTGCGGCACCCATCTGTTATATAACACCTTTTTTTGTTTTTACTCTCGTTGTCGTTGCCAAGTGATTTGAATCTCTATATCTGTCAAGCAGGCTTTATAGACTGAAACTTTCACCTGGTTTCTTCACTCCGTCAGAGTGGATGCGTGTGGACCTGAGGATGACGGTGGGATCTGTAGCCTCAGGCCTGGAACTTTCTAATAAATGATGAGTCAGTGGCATGGGTTCTGGCAGTGGCACTGCTGTCAAGCGCCAACAAACCCTGAGTTCCTCTGAATTCAGATCCCTGAGAAACGAAATATGTGTTTAACTCGACACTCATCAGATCTAGATCCTCCCTCACACTGATAAACTGAGAGACTTATTCCCATTTCCTTGAATTCGTATTGGCGCTGATCCTCATTTCTTTGGAAAATATTCTGTAACTATAGTTTAGATGATGTGATCTGATTGATCCAAACACTTGAGTCCTAACAAGCTCTCTGTCAAACGCTTGAAACTTGCATCAATCTGCTCTCCAGGGTTATTTTAGGTGACTACAACTGAAACTGAAATAAAAAAACACACACATTTTTTGAAATCATTAAGTCTTTTTAATTTTTTTTTTTTTATAAAATGAGTACTAAAAGACATTGTAACTTAAAGAATATAACAAATGTTTAGAAATGTTACTTTTATCCACTAAATGAGCTTATTTCATATTTGATGCCTGCTACAGGTCTCAGAGAAGTTGGCACGGGGACAACAAAGAGCTGAAAAAGCAAGAAATGTAGGAAAGATTGGGAGGACATTTGTGAACATGGTGCAGAAGAGCCTTCGTGTCCTGTGTTTCTAGACTCATTTACAAAGGACAGTTTCAAAGTGGAAGATTGTTCTGTGGTCAGACACCGTGTCCTCCGAGTTAAAGCTTCAGCGTGTTATCAGCGCTCAGTTCAAAAGCAGCATCTCTGGTGGTATGGAGGTGTATACGTTCTGGAAGACACTATGAATGCTGAAAGGTATATAAAGGTTTTAGAGCAACATTAAACTAACAATACATCACGGAGACGCCCACAAACTCTTAAGCAGCTAAAAACTGCTTTATTTTGATGATCTTACATTGAAACCAAGTCATTTACCTGGAATTAGTACCTTGTGGAGTTACTAGCTGTTCATCTGAACAGGCTGGAGATCATCCATCACTTCAGTAAAGAGCTGAGGCTGTAGAAGTCGTCGTTTGGTCTCTTTGCCTCGCCATGTCCTTGGGGCTCAGTCTGGACTCCTCCTCATATGATGTATGAAGATGACAGGGCGAAGGAGCACATGTCTTCAGGGAACACATGCTTATGCTCCTCTCTGAGACGCCGCTTGACCTTCCAGTAAAGAGAGCTTCAAAAATGATGCAGATGCTTGTGGATGACGAACATGATCCTCAGGGTTTAGTCTTGGTGATGCTTTCCAAACAGTGCTGAGGGATCAGGAATAAAACTGTCAGATGAACAACAGCAGCTGTGAGAGATGGAGATTAATGAGGCTGAGCAGATCAAGTCAAGTCAAGTGTGTTTGTGATGCACAGCTTTACAGAAAATCACACTGTTAGGATGACAATCTTGTTCTAGTATCGGTTGGTTTCACATGATTAAGAGATTTAAATACAGGTCAGTTTTGTGAGTTTAAATATTGTTCAGTCCATTTTGTTTAGTTGTTGGTTTTATTCAGTTAAGAGTATTAAACATTGGTCTGTTTTACTCCAGTAAGAGATTATTTTTGTCTGATTAAGAGATTTTGGTTGTTTGGACGGACCATTTTGTCTAAAGCAAGAGTAAGCAACTTACGAAAAGTATTAATTAAGTATTTATAAATTCATTCATAAAAAGAAAATATAGCTGGTTGTCTAAAGTAAAAGTCAGCCAGCTCTTAAAGAGTCTGACGTGTAACTAATGTTGAGAAGGGCTTCAATTGACATTAATAATATCTCTAAGTTCAGGCCTTGGGATAGTGTTCCTTATGGTAGTAAATTCTCATTTGGCCGTATCGCACAGCTCCAAGTCATTTGAACAGGAAGCTGCTAGAAACTCAGTACATCATAATTTAAGTGACTCATGAGTCAGGATAAATATCAGACTTAAAATCACCAGCTCTATAAGGTCTATGTGGTTTCGACAGACAGATGCTGAGTTTGGGCTGAAGCAGCAGGGACGATGGGTTTAGTTCGGAGTCGCTGGAATGTCTGTATCGTTTGAATGAAAACACAGACAGCATCAGAGAATGTTCGTTTGGGTTTCTGGTGCCGCTTACGTTTCGTTCTGATCATAGGAAGGGAATGCGTCTGTCCCACAGGATCTCAAAAACATCTTCTGAATGAAGAATCAAGGAAAGCTGCAGTAGCAGCCGGTCGTTTCCGATGCGTCTCACATTGCATCTCCATTTATGGACAGCGAGGAGAATTCAGAGGTTGATTCGAGGAGAACACATCTGTGCGTCTTACATCACCCATACTCTGTTTATACAGACTTTCACATCCTCTCTCTGCTGCCAACATCTTCATCATAAATGCCCCGGAAAGCCATTTAGAGAATACAAATGAATAAACAATGAAGAAAAGATCCATATGAATGTTCCTTCAGATGTCTGATCTATCTGATCTGTAAATGCATGTGAAGAGTGTGAGTTGGAGGTCAAAGGTCATTCTGATTCACTCACCGCCTGTGTCTCTTCAGTATCACAGCCCCTAAAATCACAGCTGCTCACTGTTGCTCAATCTTTAAGGGCCAGAAACTCATAAAATATAATGCGATCATAAGATGCAGAGCCAGTCGTTTACAGCGCTGATCTTTCCCATGAAGCCATGAACATCTTGATGATTGCAAACACTTATTTCTTCTGTTTCTAAACATGCTCTTCCTCAAGCTTCCTCAAGGAATAATTAACATTATATCAGTATCCCATCTTTATTAGTCGATTGTAGGTGATGAAACACTACCGTTCAAAAGACCGGAATCAGATTCTTAGGTTTTTGAAAGAACTTTATATTTTAAAGCAGTGTCTTAAGTAAAACACAGCCAGCTCTCAAAGAGTCTGATGTAAATTTAACATCTTCTAAATGTAAGGATTTTATACCAAAACAATAAAACACATTACAAAGCAGTGAGACATAATTACTGATGATCATGACTTAGTTCTGTCGTGTTGCATCACGCCTCGTAAACATAACAGCACG
>JAUMHG010000018.1:56666-64166 GCA_032359395.1 Enteromius anoplus | reverse complement strand
ACATATAAATACAAAAAACACCACCTGAATATCATAAATGATCAAACGTTTTTTAAAAGACTCATGAGACAATACAACAGAGAATATAAAGAATGTTTAAACTGAGAAATGTTACACTTTTCTCCACTAAGTGAGCGCATTTCAAACGTGATGCCGGCTACAGGTCTTAAAAAAAAACAACAAAAAAGGCTGGAAAAAGTAAGACATTTTGAAAAGATTCAGCTGGGAGAACATCTAGCAACTAATTAAGTTAACTGACATCAGGACTGTGATATGATTAGCTATTAAAGGGACTTCTCTCGGAAGTAAAGATGGGCAGAGCGTCTCCGATCTGTGAAAGGGTGTGTAAAAAGATTGTGGAGTACTTTAAAAACAACATTCCTCAACGTCTGACTGCATAATTGATAAAACACTGTTTTCTCTGGACCGAGCTGTGTTGAGCTCGTTCTCACCCGAGGCCGTGGATCATCAGCTGCTCCTCCTCCTGACCCATACGGACGCTGAGCAGCGAGCGGATCTGACCCAGGGAAGCCAGCAGGAGGATGGTGTCGTGGACGGAGACGGCGCTGATGGAGTAGCTCTTCCTCATGGCTCGGAGCAGCTCTCCGATGCTATCGTACTGTCGCCTCAGCAGACTGAACATCAGACGAACCAGCTCCGGGTCCTGGATGTGTGTCTCCTGAGCCCAGCTCACCATCGTCTGAGAGATCAGCTCCTTCAGGTTCGCTTCACACACACACACGAAAAGAATTCATGCAATCATTTAGTTTTCAATGCATTTGCATTTAATGCACCACCCTGCTCAGACATGTCCATCATGCAGTTATGATCCGTAAATTTAATTCCCCCTCTTATATTCGTATCATATGATTTCATTTATCAATGTCACACCTGCAAGACAGCTGCTTTTCCCAGAAATCTGCACCGTTGATTTAACTTAAATGAAATCAATTGACTGACGTGAAATCTAATCATTACTGCTGTAGAGATGCAGTCCAGCAAGAATCACACTTGCAGTATAAGAGTGTTTTCACCACGACTGAAAAGGTTATCCTCATTATTTCATGTTTGAATGAACCTGCTGATGCACAGACATTATATTGTAGGTTGAGCTGGTTTTCAATCTCTTATGCAATAATAAGATGAGAAGGAGCTGCTATGAATAGAATATCACAACTGAATTCATTATAGAGCGAAAGCCTTCAGACTTTATTAAAAGGCCATCGATCAGCGGCTCATATGAAGATATTCTGCTTTCAGCAGAGGAAAACACTGCAGTGCACGTGAAAACTAGTTCTGTTCAGTGTCTTTACGCTCAACATTATGTTTCACACACACACACACACACACATATACATGGTATTTACATGTTTTATATTTCACCCAAAATCAACTCAATCATGACAGGACTAAGTGATGAGCTTACAGGGAGCGCTCTGCTCTTTGTCCGTGGGTTCACGCTCAGATCTCTGAGGTTGACCTTTGATCTTGTAGATCAGAGCGAGCAGACGAGCTTTAATAGACGAGTCCTGATCCTCCTCATCCTCCTCCACTGGAATCCCTGAAGGGTCACAGATGAAGAACATCAGCACGCTACCCACAATGCTTCACTGCAACCACACAGACTCTAAGGGCACTAAACACTACAAACAAGATAAAAGCTACTGCAGCTCTTTGAGCATTTTTAGAACAAATACATATTTTTCTAGTTCAGAATATTTGATCAGAAAAAAAATGCAAAATTCTTCTCCAGTAAATCAAAAATGAGTGGAAAAGTCATGAAACTGACTAAAATACTGGACCATATATGGGCATCGTTTTCATGAAAGATTCACGTTTAATATTTGTTTCTAGTTATTTAAGGTTCTGTAAAAAATAAATTAAAAATCATGAACACCTGCAATGACTGGAAAAGTTATGGAAATGAATTAGTTTTAATTCTAATGATTTGAGTTGTTTTTCCATCTATGAATCGCACCGCAGTGAAGACGCAGCTCGCCGTGGAAGTCGTAGAGCTCCTCCTGAACGTCTGCTGGACACGGACAGTCCTCGCCCAGGTTAAAGTTCAGCAGCATGTTGATCTGAAACACAGCAGAACAGACAACAGCAGGAAATGACATCCACTGGTCCAGGAAGGCTCATTCTAGAAGAGACCTGGAACACACCTGGAAATCAATACAACTCCTGTTTTTGTGTTATAAATATACTTTCATGTAGTATTCACAGCTCTGAAAGATTTTATCAAGCATAATTTGATCAAAAACAGAAATGATATTTTTCATCATTAAACCAAGTTACTTAGGACGTCTCCAGTAAATGAGGAGCAACGTAAGCGCTATGAAAAAAATTAAATATAAAACTCTGGGCATTATAACATACATACTTAGTTATTCACAGCTCTAAAACATTTTCTCAAGTATACATAAAAAATAAAAAAATATTATTATTATTATTATTTATTTTTTCAGTAAACCAAGAATGAAATGGACAATTCATGGAAATATCTTTATAAGGAATATGCATTTTTCTAATTTAAAGATTTAAAATATTTGAAAATATTTTGCCTGGTATAAATAATAATAAAAAACAAAAAACAATTACATTGTGGAATACATTGTGATTAAAAAATGCAAGAAAAACAGACAAAAATCCTAATAATGACCAAAAAATGTGTCAAAAAACTCATGGAGATGTTGATAAAGGATATCATTTGTCACAGTTATTAACTGATCTAAAGTAATCGTCCTGGAGAGGCTGTAGTGTACAGAACCCGGTAACTGACCTGTTCCTGCGGCGGCGAGCGGAACTCTTTGGTCTTTTTGGCGGTGACCGCGGCAGACATGTTGAGGGCCAGCATCAGCTCGTTATAACGGAACTTCTGATTAAACTGAAGCTTGGAGACGAAGCTGTCGGAGAAGGAGACGATGGCCTCGATGCGGTGTCTCAGCTCACAGTCACAGAAATAGTGCAGCAGCTCACACATCTGAGTTAATATACGATGAAGACAAGACTCAGTCATACAATATACACCACACATAGTCTGCTTACATCAATCACATTTTGGAAATAACTTCTTTTTGTCACTTTGAGTATTACATCAGTCATGCTCACCAAGGCTGCATTTATCGGATCAAAAATGGTACTGATTATTAGGTATTTAAGACTTGCATATTAAATACATAAAAGAATAAGGAAAGAGTACTACATCTTATTGTGTTTTAAATGAGTAAAGATGTAAAATCACAACTAATTAGTATTTGAGGTGAAAGTAATTCATCTTTTAATGCGTCCTAAATTGATTTGTGTGGTAAATATGACTGACAAGATTGTTACACTGAATGACATTTTAGTGGGTGGCTTCTGTAAACAAGGGGAAAACGTATGATATTTATTTTTTGCTCAGAAAAACAAAAACAAAAATGCAATTAAATTAAACAAAAAACTTTTAAATATTTTTTGGCAAAAATGTCAAATAGTTTTACCATTTTCTTCATCTTTGGCCCATATAAGTTTTTTTCGGCAGTGCAGTAGTGTGTATATGACATGTGAGTAAAACCCTTGATCCTGATGCGATGCTGGCTCACCTGTCGTTTGACCGACTCGGGGAGCTTCTTCTCCAGCAGTCCTTTAACGATGGCTCTCCCGGCCTGCTCCTCCTCCTCTCCGGCCTCCACCGCCTTCTCCTCGGCTCCGGTCAGGCCCTCTTTGGCTCCGTCCTCCCTGCGCTCTCCAAACACACCGGGGTCGATGAGCAGCAGGATCTTGTGTGTGTCTCGGCTGGTCAAGACACCCATGCTGAGCAGCGTCCCGATGAGCCGCAGGATGGGCACGAACTGGAACTCCACGCTTCCTCCGACCGGGTCACGGATGTGGTCTCCTCCACCCTGCACACACAGAGAACCGCTCACAGTCTAGATTTGATTTGATAAGACACGTGCACTCCGATTCCGCTTTGTTATTCCTGTGTTCACATTTAATTATGAGCACACTGGATTGAAGTGCAGTCGTTTACTGTACAGGGAACAGGGATCAGTAAGAACCGAGAAGCAGAATGGCCCACCGTCTAGCTGTTTTTGCTGGTATTTCTTGTTAAAATCATAGACTAAATATCTTAAGTGTGAAAGGCATAAGCGTTCTTGCTCATGTTGGCTAGCTGCAACAGAAAATAAAGTATGTTTAATATCTAAAGGTTTGATTTTATCTTATTGGAATCAAAACTAGTAATTGATAAGCAGAATCTGAAATGATAAGAATCACATTCGGTAAGCAGAATTGGATTCGATAAGAATTGGACTTGATAAGTGGACTCCGAATGTAAAGGCTGAAGTGCGCACCTGCACGGCGTCGGTCAGCATGCTGATGGCCTTCTCCTTCAGAGCGTCCAGCGGGATCTCAGGGCTGAAGAGGAGCGGCTCGCGCCGGGCGCTGATGAAGCTCGGCGGGGTGAAGCTGAGCCGGGGCCTGAGGGACGTGCTGAGGCCGACCCCCGGGGGCTGGTGGCGTCTGGAGCCGTCGGGGAAGAGCCGGATGCTGCGGGTCTCGCTGGTGACCGGGACGATGAACTCGCTGCTCATCATGCGCCGCGCGGCTCTGGCCGTCTCCAGGTGGACGCTGATCAGGACGTCGTAGAAGCCCTCACGCAACATCCCCGACAGATACTGGTTATCGATGGTGTAGAGCAGCTGGGACTGGTCCAGGTGACTGCAGAGAGCGTGAGCCACTCGAGTGTTCCCATGAGCACACAGAGCACAGTACAGCTTCAGAGTGTGATAGTGGAACTGACACAGCTCCGCCTGCTCCGACAGCTCCATGATATCCACACACCTGCAGCACCAGCGCCAACACATTTACTTAATATTATAAATCTAGTTAATTAAGCAAACGACAATAAAAATTATACAATAAATATAAATACAAATTTAAAAAGTACTTCATAAAAAATACATAGCTAAAAAAAAAAAAAACATAAACATATTTCAAAAAGATGAATACAATAAATTTGAGTGTACTGTATTTATAAGAAATGTGTCTAATTTCATTTCAGTTATATAATTTTATTAAATTATGTTAAATATGAATGTATTTAATTTGAATAAGAAACATGATTATAACTTGACATGATAACGTTTATAGACTGTATTTTCATTTTAACAGTTGCATAACACTTTATGTATAAGTACTGAAAACAATTAATTTATTGTAAATTAAGTACATTTATAAATATAATAAAAACCAATGATTATTTATTTAGATTTATTATTATTATTATTTATTTAGGTTTATAGATTATAAATAAATATAATGCAATAATTATAAATACATACTTAAATAAAAAGAAAAATACAACTATAAATACTTAAAAAGACTAAATATCATATTTATAAATATTAAAAAAGATAAACAACTTTGATGGTATTATGTTCATATAAATATATTTCTAATTTAATTTCAGCCTTAAAAATTATTATTTACAAAAATCATTTCATTGAATTAAAATATATAAATATAAAAATGAAAACTAATATAATTTAAATTATAAATAAATATATTTAATATATAAAATATATATAAATATACATAATAAATATACAGAGCACACATACATATATAAGATGCAATTAATCATTTGACAGCACCAGCATTTTTATTGAAAACGCATTAAAATCATTATATAATTTTTTTATTTATAGATTTATTTATTTTATTTGTTTATATTCACTTAAAAAACAAATATTAAATTTTTTGAATGAATTTGAATAGGTTCTATTTATAAACATACATATAATTCAAATTTATAAATGCATTTAATTTATTAAAACACAATAATATATAATAAATTAATTAAATATCAAGTTTTATTTACAATTTGCCATAAAGTTCAAAAGTCGTCCTAAGACACATTTTGGTTTTTAGGACGACTCTGATGAAAGGTTTTGATCCACTTGATGTTAACTACTGTAAATCATTTATATTTGTATTAGATTTCTAAATAGAATGCATGTAAATAATGAGTCCACTAGTTTTATTTGCTGATGTAATGAAATGCGGTGTGTTTGCGCACCGGTTCTCTTCAGGGATGTGTACGGCCAGCATCTGCAGAGCTTCCACACACTGCACCATCCACCCGTGCCTCTCGCTGACTCGAGACGTCTCCACCTTCAGGAAGGTGTTGGGCATTCGGCTCCACAAAACCGAGTTAATGGTCTGCACGTCCAGTCGAGGAGGACACTGAGGAACGGGGTTCTTGTGCTCGCTCTTGAAGATGGCGGAGGAGATGGGCATGGCGTTCTGCAGATCAGACCCGGGTTAGTTTCTCAGGTAAAGATCTGACAGAGTAAGAGCTGCAGGAAGACGAGGAAGTGCTCACCTTGATTTTGGTCAGCTCAAACTGAAAGAGACTGGAGCTCGTCGGCTGCACAAACACCGCAGGAAAGAGTTTTGTACTGGGCTCCACCTGAACAACACACTCAGATCAGACTTCCTGTTCACATCAGTCACGTCTGTGGTTGTGCTTCATTCAGACGCTCTCTCATAGCGGTTATATTTGTCCCTACAGCACCACATACTGTTCTAGTTAGCACTTTTGCTATATATATATCCTAATAGTTATAATAATAGTTATCGTAACAGTTATAGATATTGTTAAAATCATCATTAGTGCTTTATTTAGTGTTACATCTGTCACTACAGTTATCTTTATAGTAACAGACATAACTTCCAAAATTGTATTGTTTTAGTTATAGATACAAGTATCGTAACAGTTATAGATTTGTTATAATCATCATTTGGCTATATTTAATGTTACATTTATCATTATAGTTATCATAACCATTTTAGATATTGTTATAATTATCATTATGGCTGTAACAGTTATGGTTGGTCATAGTTATGAATATAGTTATTGTAGAGCTGACAGTACCTGGTATGATGTGGGAAGGTCTTTGCCGTTGATGCTGAATGTTAACAGACCGGTGGCCAGGTCGATGAGGCAGCCGATCTCTAAATCCACGTTACTGCGGCTGGAAGCGTGTGCTGCACCAGTAACGTCTCCCCCCCACACCATATAACAGTTATTCCTCTTCACACTGTCACATGACACAGAGACGCCAGTCACATGACCCAGCACAGCACAGGCTAAAGGTCCAACATTTCCTATCAAAATGCTTGCTGTAGATGTGAGAACAGCAAAAATTTTACCTGCTCTGATTTTTTTTTCATAAAAAAATATAATGCAATTTCAAGTCATCGGTCTCTTTGTAGGATTACAAGCTGTTAGTGCAGAGATACGAACTCTGAAGCTGTCTCGAACCAAAGAGATATTCTTTATAAAGTTATGACTTGTGCACATCCCCCTAAAACACCTAGTTTAAACACGCCTCCACTTTTCTCCGTCACAGAGTGGGTTTATCTTTAAATGTTTCCACCAAGAAAGAAGGCGGAGCTATTATTCTGTCTGTAGTGTTGCTGCGGGCGCCATGTTCTGGAGACGCTGTGTGTCGT
>JAUMHG010000018.1:34708-51527 GCA_032359395.1 Enteromius anoplus | reverse complement strand
GATAGTGAGCTTTTCTTATTAAAAGAAGCTGCTGCTTACTATTCAAACGGGAGTTTTGAGCAGTGAAGGGTAGTGCTGGTTGTTTTCCTCACCTCTCGTGTACTCGGCCGCGCTCGTCCCCCAGGGTGACGGTCACTGTGCGGTTCTTGCTCAGGCTGAAGTGATTGCTGTAGTAATGATAGTCAGGCGTGACCCAGCCGACCCAAACACACGACGGGTCCTGACCCGCAAAGATCCGCACCGAGTGATAGTACTGCAGGACACAGAGGTTACTCGTCAACACTGTAACAGGTGACCTTCTACATATATGTATATATAATTTAATTATAACATCTTTATTTTACACATACGCAATATTATGATAATAAATTATGTATGATTACATGCAAGTAACCCTAATCCTAAAGTAAGTATATATAGTACATGCACGAGTGTGTATTTATGAATACATAATACATTTACACAGCACACACACACACACACACACACACATATATATATGCATAAAAAACTTAAAAAACCAATTTTCTGCTATTATACGGCTTACTGAAAACAATGCAGTCAATTATAAAACAGTGTGCATTAATAATCAATGCTGAGTGTAAATTATAATTTTATTAATCAGATTATTAATAGTTGAAAACAAGAGGCAGGATTTATCACATGCTCCTGGTTATTATAGTTATCGTTATAGCGGTCATTGCAGTTACTCTGATTGTTGTTACGGATGTGATATATGTCATTAGTTTTACAATTATATTTATTATATTTATGGTTATCAGTGCAGCTATTATAGTTCCTGTTATATTTATTGTAGTAGCTCAATTTTAGATGTATACTTCAGTTATCTTCACAGTTATTATAGATACTGTTACAGTTATTGTTATAGTTATCACAGTTGTGCTTGGAGTGAACACATCTTAAGTGACGACAGAACTTCATGTCATCATTTCACTGGTGCTTTAATAGAGAAACCTAGAAAACACTGACAATGAAGAACGAATGAACTTCAGTAAATTAAATATGAATAAGCGCCCCTGGATGAGGAGAACTTACTGTAGTGATGCTGCTGTAATCTGTTCTCCTGCCTTCATCTGAGTGTTTGGTGGACTTCACCGGATGCCTTCAGAAACATTCAGATGATAAACACACACACACACACACTACTGATAAACACACATCTGATATCTTAAGCCTGTAATATTACAACATCAGTTATAGCTCCCCTAAAATAAACCTGGACTTGTTTTTAAGAGTGTATTGTGTGCAGATCATGCCGATATTAAGGTACTCTGGATAAAACATCTGTTAAATGACTAGATGTACAAAAAATAAATGATAATATTTAATACATTTAAAATACATTAGTAGTCAACATCTGAAGTGGATTAAAGTTGTCCTGGAAGACAAGAACAGATGTTGTTTTGAAGAAAGGTTTAATCCACATGTAGACTGCTGTAGTTTCTTTGGCCAGGTGTGCTCAGGTGTGTGTGTGTGTGTGTGTGGTGATAATGACCTGTGCTTCATCTTGAGCGGCTCGTCCTCACACAGGCCGTTGAGGTGTGTGTAAGCGCTGCTCCTGAAGCCCGAGTGAAACTCCACCGGCATACTGAGTCTGCAGAACACCATGTCCACGTTACTGTTCTGAGTCCCGAACGTCTTGTGAGTGACCTTGAGACACGGAGGACCGTCCACCGTCCCGTCGATCCGGGTCACCTGCACACAGCCCGGGATTTAACCCTGAGACTTCATCAAGACCAGCTCAAGACAACTGAAGAGAACGCAATACGTCACCCTGGAGCACAAAACCAGTCATTACTGTGAACAAAAATCATCTTTAAAGTGAAGAATCTTAGTTCTTGGCCATGCATATCACTGATCACTGATCAAGTCTTTATACATTTACAGTAGGAAATGTACAAAATATCTTCATGTAACATGATCGTCATAAAAGAGAAATGTATACTGTAATTTTGACTCGTACAGTGTATCATTGTGTATTTCTACAGATATATCTGCGCTGCTGATGACTTCTGCTTATGCAGACTCATTTTTGTTTGTCTTATACATCAGTGGAGAGATGAGTTGTAAGCTCATGACTGGTTTTGTGCTCCAGGGTCATGTGTTCTCTGAGGTCCTGGGGGAAGCAGAGCAGCTGAAGGATAATCACCGCGATGTGATGGTGGTCTTTGGGCACGTTGCAGAAGGTGGGCAGGCGCTTGCTGAACCACATGGTGACCTCACGGTTCATGTTGACGGCGAAGGGTTCGAAGCCCTCCTGAAGACCACACATGGTGTAGAACTTAAACGTGCTGGCGTCCTTCCCCAGATTCATACGACCCACCTGAGACAGACCCAGACTACAGATCGGGATGAACCCTGCAGGACACAACAAAACATCCCAACACTGCCTCCCAGATCTGTCTTCCGACGCTCTTCCGTCAAACAATCCCAAAACACACAGATACACCCGACAGACTGCACTTCTGTATTAATGCTTTTCCTTTTAAAACAGGAAGTGTTTATTTGTAATGATTTGGTCCGTTTCTCTGATGGTGCAGAGAAACACTCATATATTAAATCTGTCAAAATGAGCATGTTAGTATCTTTGTGTTGTTTAAATGTTAATGTGAAAATATCTTATTGATTTATATTGAAATGTTACTTGATATTGTTTATTAATTACAGAAAAATGTGCAGCTAATTAGATAATTGTTTTTAATCATTTTAAATGTCAAAAACAAATAAATAAACAAATAGAAAAAGAAATGTTTATCTTCAAAACTGCCATTTAAATGTCAAAAACATAACTAAATAAATAAAACTAAATACAAAGAACTGACAAACAAACAAATAAATAAGAAAAAGACAATTTTTTAAAATGACCTTTTAATTGTTGTCAAAAACAAATAAATAAACAAATAATTAAATAGACAGAAAGAAATAATATTTAATTGTTTAAATGTCATAAAAACATAACTAAACAAACAAATAAAAACACAAACACATAAATAAATTAATTAATAAAAAAATACAACTTTATAATAAAACAAATAAATATACAAAAGTGTTAAATAAACAAAAACAAATAAACACAGAAAGACATTTCAGAAAACTACGATAAGTAAATAAATAAATGCATGAATGTGTATTGTATTATATTTAATTTATTTATTTGTATATATATGCATGTTTATAAAGTTTATCTGATTTGTTCATGCGCTCGTACACAGGTGAGATGAAAGCAGTTTTCATGGTCATTAATGAGCTGAGATTATAGGAGAGATGAAGATGCTGTGTGTGTGTGTGTGTGTGTCAGAATTACTGGGTGTGTTAGCAGTGAGGCGGTGTTAAACGCACCGTCGTGGATGTCGAAGTCAGCGAAGCACAGCTCCGAGCCCTTGTTAGTGATCAGGATCTCTCCGTTCAGAGTGAAGGTCATGGATTTATCCTCCAGGTTTATCATACAGCCCACCACGTCCCCGGCGTGCCAGCAGCGTCCGAACAGACGACTGCCCGTGTGGAGCCGGTGACCCTGAAAAAATAAAACACAGAGAAATATAGGAAGAAATGTGAGAAACACAAATGAACAAATAAATGCATAAATATGCAACAAAATGTCAAAAAAAGCATAATATACAACAAAATGTAAAATAAATATATATACAGTATACAAACACACACAGAAATGTAAATACTAAATAAAACAAAAGACAAGCATAATTTACAAATAAATGTGAAAGAAGAGCCTGTCTGCTTGTGTGTGTGTGTGTGTGTCATGACTCTGTAGTGTGCTGGTCTTCACCCGGTGGCCGTCGAACACAAAGGCCTGGTCATCTGTGCCCAGCTCCACGTCCGGTTTACAGCCGGGTCGAGCCCAGCCCACTCTCATGTCTCCTCCGGTCACCGCCTCGAACTCGAAGTACCAGCGGCCCGTCTTCACAGCATACGTGCGCTCCACGCGGAAGAAACGGATCTTATCAATGCTCAGCCTCTCCAGAACGTGACCTGAGGAGACACACACACTAGATATACTGCACCGCGAGTGTACTACTGTCAGTCAAACATCATCTGATTGATCTTTCTGACATCATCAAACTAGAGAAGAAGATTTTGGCTTGTTAATAAGAAACGCTAGAGCTGTCAAAATAAATTCATTCATAAATATTAAAAAAACACTAATAAAGTTGATTCTTACAAAACACTTCATTTCAGAAATTAGGAAAAACAATTACTTATTCTTTATTATTTTATATATTTTATTCTATATTTTAATAATTACTTAAAATATTGAATAAAATAAATAAAAATTCAACAAGAATAACAATAAAACCCAAATACATGTAAAACATGAAAAGATAAAAAAGAGAGAAGTACTATGAAGGTCCAGATTTTGAGGATATAATAGCTGATTATTTACTGTTAAGAGAAGTCTCTGTAACGCATTGAACAATAAAACCTAAAGATATTTAAAAATATTTAAAAGCTGAAATAAGTAATTGAGAGTATAAAAAAATATACAATTAAGTACTTTAAAAAAATCTGAAAAAAAAGTAAAATCAGAAAAAATAAGTAGTAATTGAGAAGTCAAAATGAAAAGAAAGATATGTAAAGAATTAAAAAAAAATTAAGAAAAGAAATAAAAAGTGATTGATAAATATTATTTGAAAAGTAAAAATATACTGAAATGTGAAATACTTGGAAGTAATATAAAGATCCAGATTTTTAGGACAAAATAGATTATTAAAATAATATATATTTTAATAAAAAATATATATGAAAAAAGCGGAGACATAATTGAGAAGTAACAAATTTAAACATCTGGAAAAAAATGAAAAGTATATTTAGAAGTCAAAAAAGAAGCAACTGCACAATAAAAATACAGTAATTAGAGAAGTAAAAGAGTGTGAAGTAGTTGAGAAGTACTATAATGCTCCAGATCTTAGCAATCTCTCTCACCGGTGTCCTGGTCGGGCGGCTCTACGGTATAACCGTAACCAATCAGCGTACGAATAGCCTCCCGAAGACTGTCACGGTTTGACTTCTTGGTGCGCTCATCCAGTAACGAGTACGGCACCAGCCGAGGATTTCTCTTGCTCTTCACGTCCTGCAGAGACACAGAGAGAGAGAGAGACGCTGTGATTGGCTGAGAGAGAACACTCCTGCGCTCTGATTGGCTGTCATGCTCTCACCTGCTGGATGCCGTAGGTCCAGCCCTGTTTGATGCGGTCTTTAGCCCAGACATTATGAGCGTTTTCAGCCAGTTTGTCCACCAGCAGCTCTTGAGCGGCGCTCAGTTTGACGTCAGACAGATCCAGCGGCGACGGTTTATAGCCGTTAGACATCATATAACTGCACAAAACACACTGATGAAACGAAAACGGTTCTGGTCCTGTCCAGCCGGGTCACTTATCATCATATAAACCAGCTGGAAAACCACGCATCACTCACAAAAGTTATTACCATTAATTTATTAATTTAATATTTAATTTTTGTTCATTGAAATAAAGCTTAAACAAAATGCAAAAATTATAAGGAATATAAGGAATGAGGAATAACGTACACAACACAAAAAAATTGTGTAATGCACTAATATATTAGAAAAACTACAAACTGCACATAATTATGTTACAAAAAAACTTTAAATATAAAAATAAATCCAATTCAAATATTAATAAAAATCTATATCATCGATACTAGAATTGCACTGGTTGAAGAACTAAAATACATAAAAACAAACAAACAAACATGTTTTAACTATTATTAACTAAAAATAACAACAACAAAAAAACAGTCATACTAAAAAACTACAACTAATACAAGTAACAAAAACCCTTAATTAAATTACTAAGTGAATGTTTTGCAAACAACATAATTTGGAGAGGAAATCACTGCATGATTAATCCCGCACGGCACGTCATCTAATCATCTCCTAGTTAATTCACACCCAATCAAAATCTTTTCCCTTCGCTATAAAATGCCCCAGCTTTCCTTTTCCTGTATCTCACTTTTGTGCACCCAACTCCGCCTTTTTACGATTAATTCACGCCTTCCAGGGGGGCAGACGGTGAGCGAGCTAGGGTTCAAACGTTTAGGGTTCGGAGTTCGCCGTTCCCCCGGCCCGCTGCCCAGACAGCACGCCAAATTCGCTATATTTACATAATATGAGGAAAGCGTGAACTCTTGAAATTAAATAATAACAAAATTATATTTAATTAAAATAAAAACTGAAGACACAAAAATAAAATCTCATTCAAAATATTAATTAACCTAAATAATCTATAAAAATAATACAATAACAGTGAATAAAATGTCTCATTAGAAATATAAAACTGAAATTTAAATTAATTGTAAACTATTTTTAATAATAATAGTAATTAAAAAAAGCACCTGTGATCTGTTAACACTCACTTCTTAGGGAGTTTAAGCTTCTTCAGCTCCTCCTCAGCATTGACCTTCACCTGGACCACATGACAGCCCAAGGCAAGCAGAGTCCTGACACACACACACACACACACACACAGAGACACATGCATATTTATACATATATATATATATACAATTACTGTGCAGCTGAGAGTGTTTGTGAAATCTGCTCGTACTTCAGTGTTTCTGTAGACATCTGCAGGTTGTAGTTCCTCTCGGTTTCTGGAAGTTTGGAGAAATCCACAAGACACGGGTGCTGCCGCTTATTATCCTCCCTGATCTGGGAACACACACACATCATTCAGAAACACACACACACACACAGAACACACTCACTACACGGCACCAGAAGCACTGTGGGAATGTCTGGAGTGTTTCTGAGGCCTTGACTGGAGCTGATGAGGATCTTCATCAACCAGAAACACACACACATGCAGACGACTGCTGGCTGCATATACATCTAAGAAGACTCATATTCACTCACATTATTGATTTGACTGCACTGACACATCAGATGAACTGAATAAAGACTCAAACTCAACCCCTTTAATTATTTGATTCATTTGGAAATATTAACACAATTATTGTTGTGTTTATTAAAGAGAAGCTGCTTTGAAAAAAAGAGTAAAATCAAGACAAAATAATAATACCTGATTTTATAAAAATAAATAAAAAACTTTACACACCCTTGAGAAAAGATAGAAATAACACACTTGAAACTATTGTGGAGGGCTGGAAATTCTATTTTTAAAAATAAAAATAAAAAAATACTTTTTTTAAACAATATGAAAAAATATATTTTATATATATAATAAAACAAATAAAAACAAACAAAATATATATGTGTGTGTATCTATTTATTTCTTTTTCTTTTGCCCAAGGAACAACAACAACAACTTTTCTGGTTTTAGTCTTTAACTATAATAACAATCTGTATTTACAAATGGTGCACAAAAAAGTAAAGTGTTCAGGTTCAATCTTAAATTGTAATCAGGAATTGAAAGTCAAATATATGTATATAGCATTATTAAAATCAATAAATCAATTTTATTTTACAAAAACAAAACAAAAAATAACATATATTACTGCACAGAATACGGCATATGCAAATAAACATGTAAGCTAGTAACTAATAAATAAGATTAATATATAAATAAATCATAAATTAAATAAGTTATACAACATTAAAAAGGTCTGGTTCAGTCTCGTAAGTTGCATGAAACTATTTGTAATTATTTTCTGGTCTCTTCTGTATTAAAGATGCATCGCAGCATAAAGCGGTCCTACATTCGATCAAATCTATTAGAGTTCATTCAAGTCTTATCAGTTTTTAGTTTGTTACAGAACAAATCAATACAGGAATCAATAATAATTCCAGCTGTTATTAGACGAATGACCTAGTAACCACAGAATGACAGAGGCTCAGATCAAATGAAATGCTGCAAACGAACACCAGAGAAGGAAACGATCATGAAGAGAGTCAGAGAGCTCGTTAAACACACATTAGACTCATGCTAAACGACCCTCAGAGTCACAGCTGCTCATCACAGAGCAGAGATGAAGATGAGGGACGGTGAACGATGAGCGAACGCATCAGAAAACAACATTCAGTTTGATTTCCAGCGTCTTAAAGGGCCCAAACCTCGTCTAGCCCTCACAACACATTCATCTCAGTCTGATCGACGTAAACACTGTTTCAGTAAAGAAACAACACTTTAAAAACACTTCAAGATCCTCATGTTCTGTGACCTGTCTGTCAAAAATATAAATTCAATTAGTGTCAGAACACAACTTGTAAAATATGTGCTCTATATATGTACACTAAATTGTGTATATACATATGAATATTGTGATATTATAATTTTTTTAATTATATGGTGGTGTTGATATTACATAAACACACAGTGGATCAAAACCTTTCTTCAAAGCTGAAAACCGAAATGCATTCTTGTATTTGTGTAAATAATTATGAGTATTATATTATATATGATACTGATCAGATACAGTATAGTCTTAGTTGACAAATATGAAGTGATGACACAAAATAACGATTCTTAATGTGAAAACAGTGCGTGTTTTTAAATGTGTTCTGAGGGTTAAACACCTGAAAGGAATCAGAGATTAAGCTGTCTGTCGGGCCCCTTACATCTGAGTAAATCAATCACATTAATGACACTACCGAGCATATGACCGAACGATGACAGGAGGATGGGTATAAATCACTTACCCTCTGTTTTAATTGAAGAGCAAATTATAAAAGAGAAAGCAAAACGATGCACTCAACAAACGACGAGCAGAGTCACGTGATACACAACTTCTGTAAATCAGCGTGTGTGTGTGAGATACCTTCCCGTAGCACCAGCCCAGCTCAATCTTGTTCATTCCCCAGAGCTCATGGATGTTCTCAGCCAGACGGTCTCGAACCTTCTCCAGATGAGGAGGCATCACGATCTGACACAAACACACACACCACAACTGATGAAAACAACACTGCAACGTTTCTATGAAGAGTTTTAAAGCAAATCATGCAATCATTGACTATATTAAAGTTAAATAAATGTCATTGAAATATTTGATCGGATTATTAAATGTGAAATGTAATCGTCAAGAACAGATCATGTCTCTGTTTTAATCTCACATGATGAGTTCTGTGTTCTGAAAAACACAATAAATACAATCAAAACATCTTAACAATAAAAATAACTCAAAATGTTATTCCAATTCAATTTTATTGGATTTTAAATAATTGAATTTTAGTATTTCATCTTTATAAAGACAATAAAAAGAGCACAAACTCAAAATGCTTAATTTAAAATTTTTAATTATTTTTTATTGAAATAATTAAAATTATTTATTTTAAAATGACAATTTTTTTTTACATTTAAATACATCTTCTTAATACCTTACATAACGTTGTTTTATGTCAAGTGAAATATGTATTATGATGTTATTTAGTTATTTTGTGTTGGACTTGTAACCCAAGGGCCGTGGGTTCGACAGGGATTGTGGGTGGGGTTAGTGAATAACCAGCGCTCTCTCCTGAGATGAGACCCTTGAGCAAGGCACCGTTCCCCCAACTACTCCCCGGGTGTGTGTTCACGGTATGTGTGTGTCCACTTCTCACTGCTGTGTGTGTGCACTTGGATGGGTTAGAGCACAAATTCCTAGTATGGGAAACCATACCTGGCCACATGTCACATCCTGTCCTGTTATATATTGTGTGTGTGTGTGTGTGTGGTGTAGTTCGTAGAGCAGGGGTCACCAAGTTCAGTCCTGAAGTGTCCTGCAGAGTTTAGCTCCAGCCCTAATCGAACACACGTGAAGCAGCTCATCAAGGTCATCCTGGGTATACTTGAAACTTCCAAGCAGGTGTGTTGAGGCAAGGTAGAGCTAAACTCTACAGGACACCGGCCCTCCAGAATGAAGTCTGATGACCCCTGGTGTAGTCTGTGTGTGTGTGTGTGTGTGTGTGTACCTGAGAGGTGTCCACAGGTCTGGGTATGAAGGATGTCTGTGAGGTGAAGTGTGTGTTTCCCAGTAGGTCTCTGACTCCGTCCGCGTCTCTCTTGTATTCTTTGACCTGCTCGACCCTCATCTTCTCTTTGGGCAGCAGAGCTTCGTAACACGGTGCATAACCCGACGGGGGCAGGAACTTGAAGTCTCCATGACGACCGCCCAACAGGAAGCGCACCCTGAGAGCCCAGAAGAGATGCAAGGGTTTGCGCAGCTTCATTTTTAATTGAAATACTTTGCATTTTAAAATCTAAGTGTCTTTTTCAGTAATCTCCATTTCAATTGGGCTACACTTTGGTTTGGTCTGGTGTCCATTTTTTTCTAATTTAAATGATTACTTTGTAATATTTCTTTACTGTATGTATATGATGTATGGTTAGGGTTACTTGCGCATATTTATCCTAACAAACCATGCATCAGTGCAAAGCTTGCTGATCAGTACTGTGTGTTTGACGTACTTGACACCGGCGGAGAAGCTGACCACAGGGAAGAAGAGGCCGTCGATGTTGAAGTTCTCAAACATGCCCTGCACCGGCTGCCCGTTGATCCTGAAGGAGATGCTGGGAGCATTCAGATCCATGCAGCAGCTCACTACATCATCAGAGGCTAACAGATGCTGCTTCACAGACGCCACCGTCCTCGGGACACGTCCTGAATCACACATCAACAGACTCAGAGCCTTCGTGCAAATTATGTCTCAGTAGTGAGCTGTCTGTGTAGTGAGTGTAGCGCTGTAGTACCTGACCACAGGTGCAGTCCATCGAAGCCGTAGGAGTAGAGGTCGTCCCCTACGCCGTTGCCACCCCAGCCCTCTCCACCGCCCGGGTAGGGAGCATAGCCTTTAGTGGACGCCCAGCCGACCCTCAGGTGAGATGGCTCAGCCGTCAGGAAGTGATCCACGTGATCAATCACCAGCTCAAAATACCACTTCCTGTACTGAGCCGAGCCTTCACTGACTCCCAAGAAGATATTGGGCCTCATGCTGTAAAAAAACAAAATAAATATCATAAATAAAAACTAAAATCTATAAATAGAACATACATTTACGTTTAATAACCACAATTCAATATCATAAATAATATATAAAAATAAACAAATTACACATAAATAAAAAACAAAAATACATTTATATTAAATTATTATAAATCAATCAATCAATTACTTAATTATAAATAAATAGACCTAATTTATAATTCATCATCATATACTGCATGACAAAAATACAAGTGATCATAAATACATTTTAGTCGCTGTTTTTTCACATTATGAAGACCTCTGACCTCTGGACGTCATTGACCAATCGTGTCTGCAGCAGCAAGTCTCGGCTGGGCAGCAGGTGATCACAGATCAGGTTCTGATTGGCTCTGACAGCGACTCCGTTACACACACACAGAGAGCAGAGGACGTCCAGGATCTGACACACACACACACACAGTTACTGTACGTATGCAGTTATTCCAGCTGTCAGAGACCCGGTCTCAGGAGACAGACTGACCTTGTGGTTGCGTCCGTGTTTGTAGAGCAGAGAGATGATGGTCTTGATGTGTCCTCTCTGGATGATGTTCAGAGCTTCTGGACTTTCAATCAGAATACAGTGAAGAACCTCCAAGATCCCTGAGACACAGATTAACTCCGGCTCAGAGCAGAAGCAGATCAACACACTCTCATGACAGGTGTTCCCATAGATTTATAAATAAATAAAAATCATAAAATAAATCTAAAACATGGTAAAAATGGAAATATCATTACAATTTAAAACAACTTTTTCTATGTGAATACATTTAAAAGTGTCATCTATTCCTGTGATAAATATATTATAATAAATATAATTATATTATAATATAATATAATATGATATAATATTGTAGAAAAGTAATAAATTCTACAAATTTTTAAATTATAAAAAATACATATGTACTTTTATATTCATTTACAATAAACAAATAAAACAATACATTACAAAGAAAACAAATTTAATCACCATTAAAAAAACAAAAATAAATAAACATTATAAATAAAAAAAACATAAATGTAGGTCATCCAATAAATAAATTAATAACTTCATTTATATTTTAATCAAATAAATACACATATAAAGACATACAGTACAATACAGTAAAAGCAGTAAAATATTATTAAAATCTAAATCAGCTGTGTTCTGTGTGAATCTGTGTTAAAGTGTGATGTATTTCTGTGATGTTCAGCATCATTACTCCAGTCTTCAGCGTCACATGATCTTCAGAAATCATCATCATACACTGATTTACTGTTCGACACACACTTCTAATTATTATCAGTGGTAAACAGAGCTGTGCTGCTCAATATTTTTACTCCGATGAAGTGCACTCAGCAGTAATACCTGAGGACGACTCCAGTCTCTCGAGTTTGCTGACCAGCCAGTCCAGCTTGTGTGAGAACTGAGTGCAGTTGTTGCGGTTCCCGCGGATCAGAGCAGCTGAGGAACAGTTGAACAGCACATGTTTAAACATTAAACCTGCGTCTGCTTCATCACCAAACACACCCACTGCTGTCTTCCTCAATGTCACCTCCTTCAAGAACGAGACGCAGCTCTTCGAGGAGAACACAGCTGCTGTCACGCATCTTAATGAGCCTCTGGGTCACCTGACAGACGGGGTGTGTGTGTGTGCACCTGGTATTTATCAAGTTATAGGGACCAATAGTCCCCACAAAGACAGGAATACCACCATGACACCTATGGAGAGACGCCATAAAACATGGAGACACTACATGAGTGAGTGTGTGTGTGTGTGCTAGGGCCATTGGTAGGGTATTTTCTGCAGTTGCTAGGGTGGTGTCTATGGTGCCTTGGGTGGCTGCTAGGGTACCTGGGGTAGTTGCTAGGGTGCCTGGGTGGTTGCTATGCAGTTGCTAGGGTACTCGGGGAGGTTCCTAGGGTGTTGCTATGTGGTTCCTATGGTATCCAAAGAGGCTGCTGAGGCAGTTGCTAGGGTAACCAGGGTGGTTATATTTCTCACACTCAGTTAGAGGTCTCTAACTCATCGTCAGGTTCTTAGTGTACTGAAATGCATTCTGGGATGGCTCTGTGTGACACTAGCACACTGCAGTGAATGATCAGCGGTGCTGTTCTTACCCAGCAGCTCGTAGAGCAGGTTAAGGATGTCTTTCCACGCAGCTCCAGCCTCTTCACTCGCACACTCGCCAAAATGAGCCGCGCTGTTATAAACGCTCAAGCGGTCGATGCAGCTGGACACCAGAGACAGCATCCCCTGAGAAACACACACACATTACCCAGAGTGCACTGCAGCGCTCGGCGCTAAAGATGATTGATGACTGAAAACCTGATGAATGGACTGAAGTGAAACACACAGGTGTGCAGCTTCATCTCAGCACATTCATTCAATAACTCGCTCGGTTAATAAAGGCAGAGGTGCTCAATAAACACATCATACAGAAACACACTGCGTTTATTAGACCAGTCTTCCGCAGTGCAAAAAGTCACTCTTGTTTTCCAGTACAAATAACTAAACATCATTTATATCAGCACTGTTTCTTTGTATGCAACATGACAAAAAGATAAAATATAACATCTTGTTTTCAGACACGCTTTCAATTAATTCAAATAATAAATGTTAAAAAATTATGAATTCATTGTTTGCTAATACATTCATAAATATATTTAAATATTTATTTCATATTTTGTTAAACACATTTATAACTATATTGAAATAATGATATGCATTTATTTTATATTTTTGGTAAATGTGAAATTAAGCAAATGCATATTTAATTAATACATAATACATTTAAAATGATGTTTTATGTTTCATATTTTTGTAAAATAATATGCAATTACTTTTATTTATTTACTTATATAGTGTTATATGATTAAATATGTATTTAATATGCATTTATATTGTTTAAACATCTATAAATAATTTTTTTCATATTTCTGTTAAATGTATTTATAAATGTATTAATGAATATTTTACCAATAAAATTTGTATTTAATATTTTTGTTATATGTGAAATAAATGTAAAAAAAAAAAAAAAAAAGTGAAATATATTTATAAATGAATTCCAATAATAAAAATCCACTTTTGTTGAGTGTATTTAACTAATAATAAAATAATTATATAATTATATATATATATATATATACATACACACACACACACACACACACACAGTAGATATAAAAAGGGTTTTGTTTTTTTGCTAGGGTATTTGTTTTGAAAAAGAAGTGACTTTTTGCAGCGCTGCATCAGGACAACATCAATCGATTCACTTAACAAAATGACCATACTTTCATAAACTATCTTAAGAGAAAATATTTGACATCCCACAATTGATAGCTGCAACTTAAACAAGGTTATGTAATGTAAAAGCAAGAGAAAACAATACAGCTCCGTTGCGCTGACAGAAAATCAACACTAAAACGGAGCGTGTCGTGTGAAAACAGATGATCATCGGCTCCAGCTCCAGCTCACCTCCTGCTTGAAGAGGTTCTGTCGGTTCTTGAGCGAGCGCAACTTGATCTGTTTCTTCTCATGCTCCAGCTCAGCGTGGGGAAGTCTGAAGTACGTGATCAAATCGTTGAGCGTCTGGAGAACCTCCTCGATGGGCAGAACAACAGATGAGCGGTTCTTGGCACTCAGACCATCCAGCTCTCTGTCAATCAGAGACGTCTGTCGTTAAAGACATGAACACCTTTCCTGCAGCAACACACAGCTCACGGGTTCCATTCCCAGGTAACACATGAACTCACCAAAAGCTGAAAAATGTTCACTGATCTAGTAATATTATCATCTTATTATATTATCATACCATAAATGAGAATCACACAAACTTTGATTTTGTCTCGTAAATTAAATTAGTTTCATAATCGATAAATTACTTTCCTGTTTATTTCTGTAGCTGGGTTTCCCTCCGAAGATTACAGTTTAACTTGTGCACAAAATTGGAATATAACATAAAACTTTTACAAAAAAGCAGTTTTCCGACCATTTCAAACACTTGATTTTGACGTTTTTTCTGAGAATTCTAAATTAGCGTCTCGTGATTTTGACGTTTTTTCAGAGAATTCGAAATTAGCGTCTAGTGATTTGGACATTTATTCTGAGAATTCAAAATTAGCGTCTTGTGATTTTGACGTTTATTCTGAGAATCCGAAATTAGCGTCTCGTGATTTTCACGTTTATTCTGAGAATTCCAAATTAGCGTCTCGTGGTTTTGATGTTTATTCGGAGAATTCAAAATTAGCGTCTCGTGATTTTGATGTTTATTCTGAGAATTCGAAATTAGCGTCTCGTGATTTTGACGTTATTCGGAGAATTAGAAATTAGCGTCTCGTGGTTTTGACGTTTATTCTGAGAATTCGAAATTAGCATCTTGTGGTTTTGACGTTTATTCTGAGAATCCGAAATTAGCGTCTCGTGATTTTGACGTTTATTCTAAGAATCTGAAATTAGCGTCTCGTGATTTTGACGTTTATTCTGAGAATCCGAAATTAGCGTCTCGTGATTTTCACGTTTATTCTGAGAATTCGAAATTAGCGTCTCGTGGTTTTGACGTTTATTCGGAGAATTCAAAATTAGCGTCTCGTGATTTTGATGTTTATTCTGAGAATTCGAAATTAGCGTCTCGTGATTTTGACGTTATTCGGAGAATTAGAAATTAGCGTCTCGTGGTTTTGAAGTTTATTCTGAGAATTCGAAATTAGCGTCTAGTGATTTTGACGATTATTCTGAGAATTCGAAATTAGCGTCTCGTGATTTTGACGTTTATTCTGAGAATTCGAAATTAGCGTCTCGTGATTTTGACGTTTATTCTGAGAATTCTAAATGAACGCTTTGTGATTTTGACGTTTATTCTGAGAATTCGAAATTAGCGTCTTGTGATTTTGACGTTTATTCTGAGTATTCGAAATTAGCGTCTCGTGATTTTGATGTTTTTTCATGGAATTCGAAATTAACGCCTTGTGATTTTGACGTTTATTCTGAGAATTCGAAATTAGCGTCTTGTGATTTTGACGTTTATTCTGAGAATTCGAAATTAGCGTCTCGTGATTTTGATGTTTTTTCTGAGAATTCGAAATGAACGCCTTGTGTTTTTGACGTTTATTCTGAGAATTTGAAATTAGCGTCTGGTGATTTTGACGTTTATTCTGAGAATTCGAAATTAGCGTCTTGTGATTTTGACGTTTATTCTGAGAATTCGAAATGAACGTCTCGTGATTGTGACGTTTATTCGGAGAATTCGAAATTAGCGTCTTGTGATTTTGACGTTTATTCTGAGTATTCGAAATGAACGCCTCGTGATTTTGAAGTTTATTCTGAGAATTCGAAATTAGCGTCTTGTGATTTTGACGTTTATTCTGAGAATTCGAAATTAGCGTCTCGTGATTTTGATGTTTTTTCTGAAAATTCGAAATTAACGCCTCGTGTTTTTGACGTTTATTCTGAGAATTCGAAATTAGCGTCTTGTGATTTTGACGTTTATTCTGAGAATTCGAAATGAACGGCTTGTGATTTAGACGTTTATTCTGAGAATTCGAAATTAGCGTCTCTTGATTTTGACGTTTATTCTGAGAATTCCAAATTAGCGTCTTGTGATTTTGACGTTTATTCTGAGAATTCCAAATTAGCGTCTCGTGATTTTGACGTTTATTCTGAGAATTCGAAATTAGCGTCTCGTGGTTTTGACGTTTATTCTGAGAATTTGAAATTAGTGTCTCATGGTTTTGACGTTTATTCTGAGAATTCGAAATGAACGCCTTGTGATTTTGACCTTTATTCTGAGAATTCGAAATGAACGCCTCGTGTTTTTGACGTTTATTCTGAGAATTCGAAATTAGCGTCTTGTGATTTTGACGTTTATTCTGAGAATTCGAAATTAGCGT
>JAUMHG010000017.1:2854700-2864964 GCA_032359395.1 Enteromius anoplus | reverse complement strand
ACATTAACCTGTCGGTTAATCGCTTAACGACCGTCGGTTGGGAGAAACAAAATAACTGAAGTTAATAATAATAAAAAATAGTTAATCAGAAAACATAGTTTGACTTAGGACCTCTTTAATTTATACATTTTTGGATGACGGGAGCCAGGGCAATTATATAATGATGGAATTATCATTGTTGGGTAAAACTCTTCTTTTAACTGGTTTGCTAGTATAATCATGGTTGGCAAGGTTAACACCAAACCAGCACTGTCAAGTAGTTAAAACAATTCTTCCATATATTGCTTTCCAAATGTTTTAAACAAAAAGAAACACGTCCTTGATTGCTTCACTGGTTACCTTCTTCCGAGACAAATATGCCGTAGTTATCTTTGTATCTTGCAGAATGCGCCGAATATTTTATGATTTGCATTGTGTTTAAAGCAGTTGGCACACATTTAAAGAAACTTATTTGGGAACTTCATTGTCTATCAATCAGCAAAAAGTTACAATGTTTATTTTAGCATTATATTGAGTTGCAAAGTTCTATGATGCACAATAAAAAAAAGAAAGAAAATAAAAAAAGTCAACAAATACTAACCTCATTAGTTAGGTTAATTAAATTTGAGGTTGATTAAATCACAGACAATTTATTTTTGTCCCGTGACCGAAGCTAGCATTGCTCCAGCACAAACAGTGACAGGTGTAACGTTAGAGATACGGATGAACACGAGCGTGATGTCACTTCAATACGTTTTAAGTGTTTTTTTTCCCCCATGGCACAAACGAACGGCACCAGTTTTGTGTGATTTGGATGGTGTGGGGTGGAGAGTGACGTCACGGCTCCGAAAATATTTTGTTTATATCTAGGGAGGGAAAACAGATACAGTGTTTGTTTTAACGGCACAAACGAGCACAAACGAACTGTGCCGCTTTGGAGTGATTTGGGCAACATGGGGTGGAAAGTGACGTCACACGGTCAAAAAAGTAATGTTAAATATCACAAACGCAGCACAAACGAATGGCATAGTTTTGGACATTATTTCTTTTTATGGGGTGCCAACTTCACGGAGGTGCTGTACATCATGCTCTGAGCCCGACGGAAAATAAAAGGTTGCTGTTTTCTAGAGCGATTATAACTAGGAACTATACTCTCATTCAGACGTAATAAATAACTAAAATAGTTATTGTTATGTTTTATTGTGTTAGCTAGTATTTGTTAGTTTTTAACCTAATCAAAACTGCAGTTCAAGAATGCAGTGATCTGTTTAAGTAAATCAACTCTTGATATGTATCCAGGGCTGATTTAAGAAGCACCCTCTCAGTGATTTTATTCTGGAGCCAGGCCTGGACTCATTCCTGAGTGAATCAGTGTTTCTGAACCAACGATTCACATTTTAACAGCTGAACTACATGAACCCACAGGAACTGATCACAGAAATTAGATTTTACAAGCAGCTCAATTCCTGAGCTTCAGCATCTGATTCTGGACCTGGAACAGTGTTTTGATTCCCAGCTCTATTATTAAGACACTGAACAGGAAACAGTGAGTGAGTCGATGCATGTGTTTATTCATCACAGAGGAAGTAACATTACAAATCAACCCAATGAAGAGAAACTGAAGCGGAGTGACGAGACATTGCTCCTCATCCTCCCATAATCCCACAGGACAGTCTTTAGGAGGTGTGGACGTGCGTGTGTGTGCGTGTGTGTGTGCGTGTGTGTTTACGGTGCCATCCAGAAGGGCATGGGCTGCGTCTGCGCCTGTGTTTTTGGCCGTGGCGGAGATGATGAAGGGCAACGGTATGTCCATCCGGCGGTCCCAGATGCTCTGGAAGCCCCATGATCCTCTTCTTCGTCGGAGGAGTCCCCGGTGTAAGCCACCAGCCCCATTCTGACGCGCTTCACCTGCGGCTCTGATGAGAGAGACCAGAAACACACAGACAAACAACACGCCACAGCAGCACAGTAAATCAAACGCCAGATTGGACGACAGCCGCACGCGTCACCGGGGCGTCCAATCAGGAGGTGGTGTTCAGGAAGAAGGCCCCACCCCCACAGCATCCGGACACATGAAAGAGAGGGAAAAAACACAGAGAAAGAGAGAGAACACAAAACACAAGAGAGACGGCTGTTAGTGCGGCAACCATACGGCTGATGACATCACCGCTCGGGGGAGGAGCTTCACTCAACACATCTGACCAATGAGGGGCGGAGAAGCTGAAGCGTGTCATTTCCTGAGGAAGCGAGACGCTTCAGCTTTACCTGTAGCTAGCGTACAGTCCTCCGCCGCTGCAGAGGGCCTCACTTCTGCATGCAGAGAGCATCAGGGAGTGATATGAGCGAGCTGCGAAAGAGGCTGTCTTACCCAGAAGGCTCGGCAGTGCCGGCATCTTCGCGTCTGCTTTCTGAGCCCTCGGACCATCGACTGGCGCTGGAGCACACGGAGGAGGCATGAGCCTGCTGCTGCTGCTGCTGCACACACACACAATCAGTGTCCTCACGAGATAAAAACTCTTCTAAATCAGTCTACAGTAGATTAGATGTAGATCTAGTGTCATGTACATGTTTCTATGAAGGGTAGGTTTAGGGATAGGGGTTAAAAATATCATTCACCTGATGGATAAAATCAATGGAAGTCATCTAGTGTCCTCACTAAGATAGCAAAACAAACGTGCGTGTGTGTGTGTGTTTATGTTATGTATTGTGTGTGTGTGTGTGTGTGTGTGTTTATGAGTTAAGTCTGTGTGTGTGTGTGTGTAAGTGTCGCTCGCGCCCCTAGAGGGCTCGTGTTCTCTCTCTCTCTCTCCCTCAGTGTGTGTCGGTTCTTCGCTCGCTCGGTTCTCGATTCTCCGGTGTGTATGTGAGTTCGGTGTTCCTGTCACCATGTCCTCCGCGGGAGCTGCTTGCGGACCGGCACCGGGACCGAATCACGGCGGCTCAGTTCCCGCGCCCGGCGCCTCAAACCCGCGAAAGTTCAGCGAGAAGATCGCGCTGCACACGCAGAGACAGGCGGAGGAGACGGCGGCGTTCCAGGAGGTCATGATGGACCTCACATCCACCCGGGTAAGGAACACACACGGGAAAGGAACGGGTCTCCCGCGGGAAACCGTCAAATCCGTGTTTTTCTCTCGGCGCGCGCGAGCAGGTAGTAGCGCACTAGCTTACGGAAGCTAATGAAAATAACGCGGAGATCGTCAAAACGGAAACCGCGAGAGACTTTAAAGACACTTGAATTACATGAAAAATGTTTTTAAAGGCATCTTGACATTAAACGACAGTAAAATCGCGTTTAATTCCTGTATAAGTTTGTTCAGTTTCTCTGACAGGAAGCGGTTAGCAGCAGATTAGCATTAGCTCCTCACACTTCACTCATATAATATCTAACGACATTCTGCAGTTATTATCGCGTTAATCTCACTGTATCCGTCTCAGACATCACATGTGAAGGTAATCGTGTCAGTCTGGTGTGTTTTGTGTGTTGTCAGTTGTCTGATGTGTTTTATGTGCTAAACTCTTAACAGAAGGCACCGTGGTATTTTGTGGACTTGTACCATGGTAATGCGGTGACTGATAACTAACTAATGACAGAGTTCATGTCAGTGGTCAGTCTGACCTGGGCTCAAAGCTTGACCCTAACTAACATCACCAGTCCTGGTCACTTTCAATAACTTGTCTTGATGAGTGACATTCAACTGACGTGTCAACAACATATGAGTAACAAAAACAACCAACAAACAATCAAAATAAACCCTATACTCAAACTTAAATTCTAAAAATTAAATGTTTTCAGTTTTTGTCCTATCATTAAATTAATATTTGTGTTTCAAGCATCAGAACAATGTGTGTAACAGCTTTAAACTCTTACATTAGAAAGTGTCCTCTTTAATTAAAATCGTTTTCTGCGCATAAAATAAATAAACATTTTTATCATGATTTGCAGAAAACAGCAACGAAGATGCGATTGTCTAACAGTCAGGCGTATTTAACACAAAATCAGTTTATGACATATTAAAAGACATTTAAAAAATTGCATTTTTATACTTTGCCACGATCCCAGATCATTTTGTACTTATTTTAAATCCAATAAAATTCAGTATGCTCGCTTTGTTTAGTGACGGCGGATCAATCTTTCACCCACATTGAAATATTTTATTCGCCCAAAACGTATTTAAAACCTTAAAAGTAGACGTTTAATGTGCTTTCTACGTATATATAAAATCACTTTTGTAAAATTTATTTTGATGCAGATAATTATTAAATGTCTTTGACCCATTTAAAAATGTATTTTGATTTGGGTATTTTATTTATTTTATTTTATATTAATAAAATATTTTTTTTTAAGTTTGTAATTTAAAGTGCAATTACATTAAGAATTCTTTGTTACATTTTGCTTCAGTTTTTATTGTAATACGTGTGTTATCTTTATTGCTTAAATTTTTCAAGGTTGTGATGTAATTGTGATTATTGTTGGTGATTAAGTGAATCTGAATGGATCATAACAACACCCCGAGGCAGTCTGTCGCTTTGATTTGATGAATAATGGGTGAAGAGGCTGGTGTATTGATCTGATGCTGTGTCATTCTCCACAGCTGCTCGTGATTATCTGGTGTGTGTCGTCTCATGTTTATGTGCGGGTCTCTAGCAGAGTGTAACGCGTGTGGTTTGACCTCGGACCCTGAAACACACTCTCAGTATGTGATTGAGAGCTCTTCCAGCATGAGTTATGGTTCTTCTTGTGTGTATTCATGGAGACAGCAGCTTTCTAAACCCTCTCTCAGTGGTTAGTGTAGATGCTAACTCCGATTTAAACCCAGCGTCTGATGCCACACGTTATAAAATATTTTTGCAAGGATTCACACATTTTTTATAAACCGTTCTTACGTTAAAAGATTTGGATTTAATATTTCAATAATATAACAGCACAATTATTTAAGTGTGACGTTTTATGTCGTATTTAATACATTTTAGTTATAGTTTGTAATTTTGGTGATTTATATAAGTTATTTTTATTTCATTTTTCAATATTATGTCCAAAATATAGATTTTTTTTTAAATTTGTATTTAATTGTAACATTTTTATTTAATAATTTTTCGCCAGTGTTTTATTGATTTGATGTTGTTGTAAAATGTAAATATTTTTTACAGCTTGCTCTAAACTAGTGTTTTTTAAAATGTATTTATTTAAATATTTCAGATTTTTGAGGGTTTATAAAAATTTTTTTTCTATCTTTATGATTTACGAACTTGTTGTTATTATTTAGTTTTAAATTTGTATTTTTCATTTGATCTCTTATGTTAATGGTTACTCGTCTTGTGTTTCAGATTCAGGCACAGAAGGTACGTTTGGCCAGAACTCAGGGCCCGTATTATGGCGGATCTCTGCCCAACGTCAACCAGATCGGCAGGACTGCCTCGGACCTGCAGGTGTGTGTGTGTGTTTGTCATTTAGGGCACTGCTGAAAATGTAGACGGAATCGTGGAAACCAGCCATAAAAACAGAATTTACTGTATAACGCAGAATTTGTCAAAGTTCGGATGAATTCATTAAAAGTAGGTCGTTGCACTTAATTCAAATTGCGATATGGACTAGTATATGTAAATATTATACAGTATAAATCCTGCATGTTTTTCATAAGGGCTGGACCAAATTCAGAAAATGAATCTAAATGATCTAATTTTGTTCCCATGTTAGTTATTCCAGTTTTTAAACCTATTAATATTTTCATCTTAAAAACATACCACAGTGTGTGTAGCCGGGGATAAGTGGATGTGAGAGTTTAAAGTTTAACATGCAGCAGTTCCACCACAGTGGACCAATCAGAAGACCCTGGAGGCGGAGCAAACATTACGAGATATGTTTTACTGCAGCAGGTCGAGTGTGTGTCTGTAAGAGAGGATGTGTGTCATTGGATGCACTGAAAGCAGCTCACGTAAAGCTGTGTGTGTGTGTGTGTGTGTCAGGGCTCGTTCCACTCTCCGCTGGACTCCAGTCGCTCCACTCGGCATCATGGTCTGGTGGAGCGTGTTCACAGAGACCGGCGCTTCATCTCCCCCAGCAGACCCTACAGGAGACAAGTATCCTTCCCATCAGTCTCTCCTGCAGGTGTGTGTGTGTGTGTCTGGAGTTATCATTCTGATGATGTCACTGTCCTTGACCTCTGACCCCAGGCCGACAACTCTCACAGCAGCTCAGTGTATCTGTCCCCACCCCCTGACCCCAGCTGGAGAAGGTAATGTGCTCATGACTTACAGTAAAATAAAAGACTTCTATTTCAGCATTAGAAGATAAAAAATAAAATATAGGATGCAGACAGATGTTAGTATTTTTATTTTACAGTTATGATGTTTAAAGTAAAATTATATAAAATATAAGTATTTATAAAATTAACTTTCAGTGAAAAAAAATCTATTTTATATATATATAAATAAATATGATAGCTCAGGATTTTACAGTAAATTTGTGTGTTTTTGTATATTTGATGAGATTCGCATCATTATTAAAATACAACACTAATGACTACTGTTTATTTAAACAAATATATATAAAAAGGTAATAAAAATTATAGAATGACTTGTTAACTTCAGTATTTTGTGAATTATTATATTGTAAAGCCTGACATGTGAAATAATATTCTGAGTCTATTTTCCCTCAAAATGGAATAATTAATTAAACCTTAAAATACAGAATGTAAATAATTTTTTAAACATGTAGAAAGAAACGTTTTGTGTGTGTTTTAATGTTTGGTATAATATACTTGCCCCATCCGGCTTGAATGGCTCTGAGACAGTAAGAATATGGATCTCTGCTTTATTCAGAGTGTGTGTGTGTGACAGACTCAGCACTATAACCGCTCTCTCCTGCATCATCTTCTCTTCCTCACTCTCTGGTGTGTGTTTGAGGACTCTTATTCTGGACGTCCTCTCTTTGCTTCTGTTCCTGGTCTCTTTGCTCTGATTCTTATCTTCTGGAGCGATCCTTGTTCTGATGGAATCGGTTTCAGAAGACACTGATGGCAATGATCACACACACACACACCCACACACACTCTTCCTGCTCTGAATCTGTCTTCCGCTCCTCTGGTTCTTTGGCAAAGCCGCTAGTCTCTTGACTTTGTCTTCTGGGCTTCTGGAAGTAACAGAGGTTTCTCTGTCGCTCATGAAGGAACTGGAACGGTAACTTTGTGATGGACAAGAGCCAGATATTCCAGCAGCTGCCGACCACTGCACTCAACAGGTGACCAGAAAACACTTCTTCAGTGGAGCGTCCTTCTGCTGATGACCTCTGAAGACACCTTGTTTTTGTTTCTAGAAAATGTTTTAATTATTTATTTTAAAAGCACCTTTTAATGATTTGTACTAAGTGCTTTATTTTGTGTGTTATTTATTTTTATTTATTGTTAAAGAATGTATTCATTAATTTTTTTTAAACATTGGGTTTTTCTTAGTTTTTTATTTTGATGTTAGACTATTAATCTTTAATTTATAAACCTGATTTAATTTAGTGCCGTTTTATTTTGATGATGTTATTTTATTCTTTTATTTTAATTGTAACAATTTTATAATTTAGTACACTTTTAGTATGTGTATTTTCTTATTTTATTGTGCTATATTTGGTATGGTATTTATTTATTGTAAAAGTTTATTATTCTAATTTTACATTAATGGTTTAATTACTTTTTAGGGTTATTTATATATATATATATATATATATATATAAA
Organism: Enteromius anoplus; assembly: GCA_032359395.1. Taxonomy (NCBI): domain Eukaryota; kingdom Metazoa; phylum Chordata; class Actinopteri; order Cypriniformes; family Cyprinidae; genus Enteromius; species Enteromius anoplus. The sequence goes on along the minus strand of JAUMHG010000017.1, from coordinate 2,857,264 downwards.
ATATTTAGATTAATTTTAATAGTGTTTTATTTTTAAGGTATTTTAATTGTAACATTTTTATGATTTAATTAATTTTTAGTAAGCTTTATTTAATTTTAAGTTACTAATTTAGGTTTTTACATCTTGGTTTACTTTTAGTGAACTTTTTTGATCAATTATTTATTACAATTGTACGTTCTATGATTGCATGAATTATTGACTATCTTCATCAGATCTCAAAGCCCACAGATGATGAGGGTCTGATGTGGACGCTCTGTAGTAAATCACACGTCTCTGACTGTGTGTGTGTGTGTGTGTGCAGGACGAACTCGGACTCGGCGCTGCACACCAGTGTGATGAATCCCCCAGCTGGAGACCCGTTCATTGCAGGACTCTCGGCGCGGGGCCGACCGTCTGGTCAGTGACGCTCACGTGTGTGTGTGTGTGTGATGTGTGTGTTTGAGTCTCTGCTGATGAGCCTCTGTTCCTCCTGCAGTCTTCTCCTACCCTGCTCCTCCCATCGAGGAGAATGGCCCTGATGAACAACGCCTCCTCAAACACTGGGACACCAGGAAGGTGTGTTTGTGTGCGTGATTTAAATCAGTGGAAGGTCCCTGACAGGGTTGATGTCCTGGTAAAGCTCAGTGTATAGATTAGTGTGTTTCTTCTCTTCTCTTCAGCTGGAGCTGCTCTCTTCACGACCAAAGTCCTGTGAGGTGCCTGGAATCACGTGAGTCCGAGCGGCCAATCATGCGTCTGCTCACACCATCAGTCAATCATTCACACCGCTCTTCCTGTGTGTGTGTTTGTGTGGGTGTGCTGCTATCTATTACTCAGACTGAACTCAGCACTGCTGATGAAACAGAAAGACCAAAAACAATCACTTATTAAACTATGAAGCTTTTATATATCAGTTAATTTAATTAGTTATGTATAATTATTTAATTATCTTTTATGCATAAGGTAAAACATTAAATATGATTGTTTGTGTATATATAAATAAAATAGATATTATAAATAAGTATACAAGTGTGTGTGTGTATGTGTATATATCTTTGTATAACTGTTATATAAAATGCATAACAATTTTAAAAGTGGTTTAAATGTCTGTTATGATCATTATAATGATTTTCCAGTTCACAGTCTTGCTTACCGCATGTTTAGAGGTTTCAGTGCATTTCTGCTCAGCACTAATTCACTGTGATTAATCACACACACACACACACACTTGGTTAAAGTGGTCTATTGGCTGGCTGTATTTGTTGACCAAAGGGGGTTTTATTCTGGTTTTCAGCTGCTGTCTGTCTGTGTGTGTGTTTGTTTCTCACTTAATCTTATCAATCGCATAAATGATTTTAAAATTCAATCTAATGAATTCTAGGTTTGAGTGTGTAAGGATTCGAAAACAAGCAGAGTCTGTCTGATTCTGTTGCATGTAGCGCCACCTGCTGTTCAGAACTAAGCTCAGAATCCTCTCCAGAAAGGATCACCACGCATTGAGAGAATCTCAGAATCGATGCAGAATCACCTCTGGTTTTACGATGAGTCGGTTTATTTTTTGTTCTTGTTTTCAGTGTCTGACCTGTTCCTCTTGTGTTTGTGTTCAGTGTGTTTCCATCTCCGGACCAGCAGGGCGGCGCTCCTCACGGCCCCATGGTGCTGAATACAGGCGGCTCTCTGCCGGATCTGTCCAGCCTGCACTTCCCATCTCCACTGCCCACCCCGCTGGACCCGGACGAGCCGGGATACCCATCTCTGAGCGGCGGGAGCACGGGGAACCTGACCTGTACACTGACCCAGCTGGGCATCCACAGCTCCAGCGCCTTCCACTCCAGCGGTACGCTCCACACACTCATGCTCTACACACACTGCTTCGGCTCCTGTGTGTATTGTAAATATGTAAATTTGACTTAATTGTAGAAAACTATTAGACAGGAGAATGCTGCCAATGACCAATCACAATCCAGCGAGTCATATCTCATGATCTGAGGTGGGTGTGGTGATGAAGAGGAGACAGTTTACTTATTTTTCTTGGAATATGTTTGTGTTTTTCTGCAGGTCTGCTGCCGTCTCTGCAGGGCACGTCCAGTAACCCCTCCCTCCAGTCGTCACTAAGCAACCCAAACATCCAATCGTCTCTGAGTGCTCACTCGTTCCCCAACTCACTGAGCTCCACCTCCCTGCACTCGTCACTGAGCAACCCCTCCCTGCAGTCGTCGTTAAGCTCCTCCCCTTCGCTGAGGTCATCGCTCAGCAGCCAGTCGCTGCAGTCGTCGCTCAGTAACTCCTCCCTCAGCGGTTCCTTCCCTGCTCTGCAGTCGCAGACGAGCTCCTCCCCCCGCAGACGAGTGCAGCTGACCCCGGTGACCCTGCCTGCAGACACCCGCAGACACCACCCCAAACAATTCTCGCCCACCTCCTCCACCCTCAGCTCCATCACACAGGTACACATGCACATACACACCTCCACATCCACACACCTCCACCCTCAGCTCCATCAAACACACCTTCAATCAATCAATCACTTTTATTTCTCTAGCGCTTTTAACAATACAGATTGTAGCAAAGCACTGAACATTATCAAA
>JAUMHG010000017.1:2804859-2843745 GCA_032359395.1 Enteromius anoplus | reverse complement strand
GTAGTGTTGCTGCGGGCGCCATGTTCTGGAGACGCTGTGTGTCGTTGTGAAAGTGCTTCCAAAAGAGGACACGACTACAAATCAGTGTTAAGTTGTGTTTCCTACACGCTGGAGGTATTCGTCCAATCACAGTGCACTGGATAGCTGGCCAATCAGAGCACTCCTCGCTGTTTTAGAACAATGAGCTTTGTACAAATCGACCCGTTTGAGGAGGCGGGGCTTAGAGGAGAAACAATAAAGTACGGTATGTGTAATATCCGTGAAGCACACTACACATTTAAAAATCTCCAGTCAGGTTTCCTGAAGGAACACTGTCTAGTCATGTTCATCTTCGGTCTCAAAGGAACAGACTGAAGCCTCCACCAGAAGTTCAGTCATACGACTCCTCAAGTTTAACGAGGCTCATGGGACGAGCTCATATCTCAGGCCTCTCCAGATGTTGTGTTGGCAGCAGGCTCCGAATGAACCCTGACCGATGCCACACACCAGCTAAAACACAGCTTTAACCAGTGCTTTTAAACACAAGGTGCCATCGCATTAGATATTTCAGATAAAATTCCCAATCATGATTCCTACTGAAATGACTGGATTTTGCAGCAGAAATGCTAAAATAAATTAAATATGCACCTTTGTATTAATTTCAGTGGAATGTAAAATCAAAATTCTCTCTTGCTACTCAAGCCTGTGCCACGTATCACAGCATGCATCAAGTCTGTCTGTTCTTTCTCCCATCAGGCAGTATGATCTGAGAGAGAGCAGTAAACGATCCGAGGTGTTAATTGATCTGACGGAGTATTCTGGGCAGCTTGTAGAAGCCAAATGTCTGGCCATTAACCCGCGAGACAACAACTACATGGCTGTGGGAGCCAACGGGCCCTACGTCCGGCTCTATGACATCAGAATGATCCACAATCACAGGTCAGTGCATTATTAGTAAATCAACAGACAGATGTTATTTGTTAATCATTTCCTCTCCACAGCAGCACTTGTGTTCATCTCAAGGATTTTAAAGGGTGTTTTCTATATTGTGTACGCTCTCCTTGATCTTGTAGGAAGTCTATGAATCAGAGCACCTCAGCCGGTGTTCACACGTTCTGTGACGAGCAGAAATCGATACCGGACGGCGCTGGACAGTACTATGTGGCAGGTTTGTCCACAGTATCTCTGTGTTTCTCGTGGATGGTCTTCTGCTTTGGGAGGAACAGGTTTTACAGATGTTTCCCTCTGTTTCTAGGTCACTTACCCGTGAAGCTTCACGACTATAATAACAGATTACGAGTTCTGGTGGCCACTTACGTCACGTTCAGTCCCGACGGCACCGAGCTGCTGGTGAACATGGGAGGAGAGCAGGTAAACCAGTGCGCTAGCTGCTGAGAGATACTGACAGAGATGTCTGAAGCGCAGTTACGCAATACTGCTTGTTGCTTTACAGGTTTATTTATTTGATCTGACGTTCAAACAGAGGCCGTACACATTTCTGCTGCCCAAAAAATGCCACACATCATCGGGTAAGATGTGAATGCTGCCGTAGAAACAAATCTTATTATAATAAACATATTAGTTCTATGTTAGTACTCAGTAATTATTTTTTTAGATTTTAAAAAGTCATTGGCTTATTTCTAGTGCTGTCAAAAAATTATTCATAATTCATCGCATGTATTTATTAAGAGAAATTGTAAATGTAAGTGTTTATATATATATATATATGCAAATATTTTTTTAATCTATAGATTATAAATATACACCATACACACACATATTACGTAAACAAGAAATGTTATTTTGGATGCAATTAATCACGATTAATTGTTTGACAGCACTAAATTAATTTTAAAATAAAATTGAACTTTAAATTAAAGTAAATTAAACTTTAAATTAAATTAAAAACTGAAAATATGAAATTATTTATATTTAAAATTATAATTTATAAATAATGTGGCAGTAATCATGCTCTGGAAGCCATTTCTGCCAGTAAATAAAAATTTTTAACAATTTTTTTTCTCGCAGTTGCAAGCTCAGAATTAACCTCAAGTCTGAGGAAAAAAGTCTGAATTGATTGAATTGATTCCCAGAAATCTATCACTTCTAACTCTACTACTGACGTTATAATGAGAGACGTTACTAAAACATCCGCTGTCCCTCTCAAACTCACAAATAACCAGACAAGGAAGTCTAATCGTGTGCTCCTGACTCATTTTTGTTTGCGGCAGAGGTACAGAATGGGAAGACGACTAACGGTGTGTCAAACGGGATTCATCTTCCTGCTAGTCGCCTCAAACTGGCTAAAGTTTCCAGGTAAGACTGGTTTATGTGTGCGTCACTGATTCTGTCTCTGTCTTGTTCGTATGATGTTTCTGTGCTCTGTATTCTCCAGCGGCCCCGGCGATCTTCCTCCTCATCTGGAGAGGATCAAGCTGCAGGCTAATGATGCGTTTGCTCGTCAGCAGTGGACTCAAGCCATACAGCTCTACAGTCTGGGCATCCATGAAGCCGGACACAACGCCATGCTGTACGGGAACCGCGCCGCCGCGTACATGAAGAGAAAGTGGTACGATAAACTGACCAATGCATGAGAAACAGATGTTTAGTGTCTTGTCTGAACCGGTGCGTGGTCTGCTCAGGGACGGGGATCACTACGATGCTCTGCGCGACTGTCTGAAGGCCTTGTCTCTGAACCCGGCTCATCTGAAGGCACACTTCCGCTTGGCTCGCTGCCTGTTTGAGCTGAAGTACGTGGCCGAGGCTCTGGAGTGTCTGGATGACTTCAAGGGCAAGTTTCCGGACCAGGCTCACAGCAGCGCATGCGACGCGCTCGACAAAGACATCAAGGCGGCGCTCTTCTCCAAAACCGACTCCTGTAGGTTCAGTCTTGGATCTCAGATTATTTTGTGCGTGCACTTGAATAATCAGGACTCTCTGCATATTATTTTTCATGCATCCAGCGGATGACAAGAAGGGGAACAGCTCCATCCGCTTCCATAACTTCAGCCGGAAGGAGTCCTTCCCGGAGGATGAGATCGTGCTGAGAGAGCGAAGCTTCGATTATAAACACCGCTACTGTGGTCACTGTAACACCACCACTGATATCAAAGAAGCCAACTTCTTCGGAAGGTCCGTTTACTCACTCCTTACGCCCTAGCAATGAATAGGGTCTGGATTATGTATATATTATTAATAATAGTGTTGTGCTGACTTGTAATGCATGTTTGTTGTTCCCTGAAGAGAGATCAGAAGATCAGTTTCTTGATGCAGAGGTCAATTTTCTATTTGTTTATTATGAATTAATGGGAGCTGTGATGTATTCTCTTCTCTTCTAAAGTCTCTTCTGGTCAGCAAGGCTGCATTTATTTGTACAGTAGATACAAGGAGGAGGAGGTCTCAAAAATGCGACCGCAGCACTTGACTCGTTCGGTTGTGTCTCGACAGTAAAGGACAGTACATTGTGAGCGGTTCGGATGACGGCTCGTTCTTCATCTGGGAGAAAGAGACGACAAACCTGGTGCGGATCTTACAGGGGGACGAGTCTATAGTGAACTGTCTGCAGCCGCATCCCAGCTACTGCTTCCTGGCCACCAGCGGCATCGACCCCGTGGTGCGGCTCTGGAACCCCAGACCAGAGGTACTAACCGATTCACTGACTCACGATTCACAGATGCTGCGTCTGAAATCGCTTACTTCCCTACTACTGTATATAGTACGCGAAAAACAGCATGCGAGGCGAGTAGTGTGTCCGAATTCATAGCATTCGATATTCATTAGGCGAGAAGTACCCGGATGACCCACTGCTTCCGCCCGAATTCTGTAGTAGGCATATCATGGACACTTTCCTATCCCATGAGGCGCCGGGAGAGGAGGCGTCTTAGTCGAAAAGTGGCGGAAAGTGGAGACGCGGTTCATTTCAAGTGTAAGCACCTCAGGAAGAAAATGTTATTTATTTCGATTAAATTACACTTGTTTAACACAATCTAAATAAACGGATGACTTATTGAAAGTGACGACGCATTTCCCTGCTCATAAAGACATGAGTTAACATCAGGAGAAGACAGAAACTAATCCAGCATTAAGATGAGTTTAATGCTGTTTTAAGAGCTATCTTGTAAACGCTGCTTGATCAGAGCAGATTTCTCTCCTGAGTCAGACCAGAACACTTTAGCACTGCAGGAAGAGTTATTATGGATTATAGACCCCTATTTGAGTTAAAATCATCTTAATGCTGGATTAGTTTGCTCTCCAGATGTTAACTGATGGACTGGAGTGCTGTGGATTATTCGGATGTTTTTATCAGATCACATCCATTACTGAGGCACTGATGCAGAGACACATTTCTCCAGATCTGAAGATCTTTAGGGCAGGTGGGTAGCACCACAGTAAGCTGTTTTCTCTCCGGTCACCAGACAGAGAACGAGAACTGTCGGGTGGTGGAGGACATGGAGAGCGCGGCTCAAGCCAACCAGAGGCGGATGAATGCGGATCCTCTGGAGGTGATGCTGCTGAACATGGGCTACCGTATCACGGGTCTGAGCAGCCGGGGCCCCGAGGGCTCAGATGATGAAGAGAGCTCAGACGGCCAGGTTCAGTGCCGCTCCAGCTAGAACAGTCTCCAGAAGACTTAGATATTTAGTTTGCTCTTTCAGTTCTTCGACACGCCGCTGAGTGAATGAATGAATGCTGCCGCTCCACACGAAGCAGATGGATGTGAGAAACCCATCTTTCCTCCTCGCACTCGTCTGAGCACTTCTAGATCAACATCCGGCGCTAGGTTAAAGCTCGCACTGCGCTTGGGTCTTTCTAATGTGGGGGCTTGCATTCGGACGCGATTTTTGTCTCGTTTTGTTTCTTTTACCGAATGAACTTAATGATCTCTAAGCGCCACAAGACAGAAAATGAGTGTTGATGTTCAGAGAAATATGTTTGCAGCACTTTCGTTTGGAATTTATCCTGCAGAAGTAAACAGTGTTTGTGTTCGACCCAGACTTGCAGATGTTCCTCAGGTCGGCTTTGCTGGGACTGAAAATGTTTGTCGTTGTTTTTATGATGATGATGTTTTGAAGGGGATTTGTTATTATTTTTTTACCTTTTCCTGAATCTGCACGAGCAGGACGTCTGACCCTTTCATCTTCATCGGTGAACCTGTGAAGAATACAGAGACTAAGATGAGAAGAGATTCAACAGAGAGAGTAGCTTTGGTCTATTTTGGAATATGTGTGTGTTTATGTTTCACTGTGTTCATTTCCTTCTGGGATTTCAGTACAGTTTAGTGCAATGTTTAAATAAATAAATGAGACTTAAAGTTCTGCAGCAGCTCTGTCGTTGCTGTCATGATCACTGGTGGGGTTTTTCAGAGGAAAGCATTATATTATATGAATAAAATGTACGTTTTCTCATCAACAGCTTGGCTTTATAAACAGTAATAACTGAAGACAAACTAGATCGATTTCATTTCAGAAGCATCTCTCTCAAATTAAATTAATTTATTTAAAAAATATTATGTGTGTGGTTTTAATTTTCCTTTTATTATTTACTTCTTAAAACTAGCTCGTAGTGCCGGGTTCCTGCAGGTTTTATGAATTTCAATTTAAATCTTCTTAAAGTAATAGAAATTACATTTTGTTAAGCTTTAGTGACCTACAATAGTATTGATGCTAGAATAATAAATAATAACTTTTACTGTACCTTCTAGGGCTGGGCATTATGTAAAAATATCTTACCGATAATCACATTGATCAGCCTGAATCTGAATCCAATGATTCGTGAATCAGCATTTCAAATCAGGACTCGGAGACACGGACAGGAATCATTTAACTCGCTAAATGATTCGCAAACCCGCTCAGAATCAAATGATTCGTGAACCCACACACTGATCTGAATAAAATGATTTGCAAACATGTGAATGACGTCTCATGAACAATCATTTCAGATCAGGACTCGGAGAGTCAATCTGCAAAATGATTCGTAAACCCACTTCGAGTGCCAGTCGAAATAAAATGTTGATCCTGTGAACGAGTCACGAGTTTGAATCCAGTGTAAATGACTCAGTTGAATCGTTTGTCTGTTGCTCTGCTTCTTACATCTTCAAGAAATGTATCAAAAACGTTCATTTATGGTCAAAACCATATCTTCTTATAATGGGCTCAAACAAATCACATTAAATTAAAGGAAAAACAAGTTTTCATTCCTCAGTGACAGATTCATGTTCATTTAACATGATTTTGATTTGATGACTGGAAAACACTGAGCAAGATGTTCATTTTTTGCAGTGCATGCAACTTTCAATGCCACGACTCTATGGATGTAAGACGTTCTGCTCTAATTTCTATAGGCTAGCTTAAATTAGTGGAAGGAAATATCAAGACTTGAACACAAAACAACTCAATCTCGCAGCTGATTGGCTGCTCTGAATTGACGCACACCCAGTCGTCACTGAATCCCTGAGCGCTGCTGTGATGAAGGTGTTACGTTCACTTTCTCCTAACACAATTATTCAAAGTCTGGTTTTTGCTGAATGGTTAGTTTTTTCTCCTTTTGTAATTCATTTGAGTTGAGCCACAAACAGCGAAGGAAACCTGTGTCCTCTGAAGGCCACCTGACCTACATACACTAATGAGGAAGGTATAGCGCACATCTAGGGCAGATGGGCTGCAAGGCCACGGCTGTGTTTAGAATAGCATACTATGTAGTGTACTGTGAATGACCTGCCACCTTAAACTTGTTTGTACTAAAGTAACTAAAACTGAAATACAAATATAAAAACTATACACCCATCCATACACGTGTGTGTCTATTAGTGCTGTCAAAAGATTGCTCGCGATTAATCGTATTTATATAAAAGTGTTTTACATAACATATGTGCATGTGTACTTTGTATATTTATTGTTATATAAATATATAATATATAAATACACACACACACACGCATATATATATATATATATATGTATATATATGTATATTTATATTTAAAATATTTCTATATAATTTCAGTTATATAAATATATGTGGAAATATATGGAAATATTTTCAAAATATATACTGTAAGTGTGTGTATTTATATAGACACATAATAAATATAAACAGTTTACACACACCCATATATATTTTGTAAACAACATTTTTTATCTTGGATTTAATCATAATTCATCATCATTTGACAGCCATAATATATATATATATATACAGTATGTTTTTTTTATATATAATTCTACATGAGTGTGTGTATATAAAGCTATATATATATAAATACACACATATATATATATATTTTTTTTTCCCAGTGTACAAAGCACATTTATCAAATGTAGTTTATTATGTAGTATATTACTCAACATTTTACTCAGTTTTTCAGTATACAGTGCGTCCTGCACAGTACCCACTATGCAGTAATCTACAGTAGTATGTACACTGAATGGCCTTTGCTGTAATGGAATGATTTAGAACACATCCCAACCCAAACTCCGTGTGTCCTGTCTGTCAGAGCGCAGCTGTGCTCCAGTTTTACAGCGTGAGTCATTAGGGTGATGAAGGAAGCGTACGGTGACCCAGATGTCACCCTACAGTAAGAATGAATGCAGTGTCACTTTCTTGCAGCGCTGGGATCTGATGCATGAAGCCCACGCTCGCTTTACAGGAACTTTCATATGGGAAGAAATTATGAAGTCAATAAAGTACAGATTATCTACATAGGTCACTTTGACCTTGATGATGTTACTGAACCTTTTTGGACAAAAAAAAAAAAAAAAACATTATTAGCCATATAAAGTGCTGTTTGCTGATTAATTGCATCCAAAATAAAGGTTTCTGTTTACATATGTATGTGTATATTTATTATGCATATGTAAAAACAAAGACATGAACGTATATATTTTAAAAAAAAATTATGTTTCTACATTAAATATATTTCTGTATAATATAAAATATAAGAATGTAAATGTATATCTTGGACCATATGACTCCAAAGACTGTAGTAATGATGCTGAAAATTCAGATTTGAAATCAATTCACATTCTATTCACAGAAAAAAAAACATCTGTTTTAAATTGAAACAATATTTCGCCGTTTTTCCTGTATTTTTGATCAAATAAACGCAGCCCTGGTGAGCCCTCACGCGCGCTCGCGCACGCACGCTCCGGCGCCTGTACGCCGGCGTGATGACGTCACCACGCAGAGACCGTGATGGCGGATGTTACCGAGATAGACACGATGAAGCACTTCCACGGCGGTTTCGAGAAAATAGACAAAGAAATGTGCCGTTATCCGCACTGCATCGTCTGGACCCCCATCCCGGTTCTGACGTGAGTACCGACCCGAGCCGTTCCGACGCGTTCGAGTCACAACAATAACATCAACCGATGACAGATTATCACTTCCATGTCTTCAAGAAAGTAAACATACCTCAGCATTACAACACTTGAGCTGTAAACACAGATCACAGTAACTTGCTGTTTGTCAGGTTCATCTAACTGTTGTTATAAAGCGTTTTTTTATGTGTTAAAACCGCTTTAAGAGTAAATAAGACATTAGTGTGACACAAATACAGAAAGACAACAGTAACGTACACACTCAGTTACAGTTCAAATATGCAGATTTATTTTATTAGTGCTGTATTATATTAGTGTTAGTTTTTGTTTACATAATATGTGTGTGTGTGTGTGCATACAGTATATGTTAATATTTTCTATATATTTATGCATTTATATATTATTATATTTTATGTTATATATAAATATATTGCAATGTAAACAACATATTGTTCTTAAATATATAGCGGCATTTATTTATACGTAATAAATATACACAGTACATACACATGTATTATGTAAACACAACCTTATTTTGGATCTAGATGAATCATTTGACAGCAATAAATATTTATGTTCTTATATTTTATATGGTATATAAATATATTAATCTTAAAAATATGCATGTTTGTATATATATTGTAATATAAACGATGTGATTAATGGTTTAACAGCACTAGTTGTTGTTTGCAGGTGGTTCTTGCCCTTCATCGGTCACATGGGCATCTGCACGTCCTCGGGTGTGATCAGGGATTTCGCAGGGCCTTATTTCGTGTCGGTGAGTTTATATCCGCTGACTGTGTCCATCCGGAATGCAGTGATGCACTGACTACATTCATGTCTATTTTCCACAGGAGGACAACATGGCGTTTGGAAAACCAACAAAGTGAGTTTAAAACTAGCGAATGTATGAATTAAAATGACACGCAAAATTAGAATATAGCATTTGCGAAAAAAGAAATAACATCCATCCTACATGCCATTTGATTAATGCAATGTCCTAAAATGTGCATAAATACAGATCTGGCCTGTGCACGAGAGACTGAGCACTGTAGAAGTACTGTGGGACTGATTCAGTGACTGCTGTTTCAGGTACTGGAGGCTGGATAAGAGTAAAGCGTACGGCGGCGGAGCGAACGCCTGGGATTCAGCCGTGCATGAGGCGTCCGAGGAGTACAAAACCAGAATGGTCAGAGCTCTTCTTCTCTAGAATGCCCAAAATGTCCAGGGCTTGGCTTTCTCTTTCTATCATTGAGTGACAAATAGTTTGAGCAATAGCGTGCAGGTGCAATTGTGGCTTGCTAGAAGGCGGGATCAACAGCAGTGCAAATCATCTGATGTGATGCCGCCTCAGTAATCTCCACGTGTGTTCTGTTGTGTCTGCAGCACAATCTGTGTTGTGATAACTGTCACTCTCACGTGGCCATGGCTCTAAACCTCATGCGCTACGATAACTGCTCTTCCTGGAACATGGTCAACCTCTGCCTGCTGTCCTTCATCCACAGCAAACACGTCAGGTGAGCTCCTGTCTGTGTGACCCACATCAAGTGTTTTTAATGCATGTGGTGCTTTTTTTAAAATCTGTTCCTGGAGCACAAATACCGTCTTAAGAGCACAGGTATGTTTGTCCTACACTGCATGAGTCAAACTGATCCATTTGCCTTTTATGCCAAAAATCATAAAAATCCATAAATATATTTTGTTAATGTCCTACAGTCAATATGTCAAACCCTGATTTCTGATTAGTAATATGCATTGCTAAGAACTTGATTTGAACAACTTTCTCAATATTTAGATTGTTTTGCTCCTTCAGATTCAGATCTTGTCCTTACTCATTCAGCTTTCAGATGATGTATAAATCTCAATTTATGACTGGTTGTGCTCCAGGGTCACATATAGTTCTTGACCTTGTGAAGCATGATCATAATGTTACAATCGCACAAGACTTAAGCTCCACCCCTGCAAGCGTAAGCTCATCTGCATACATGTTTGGAAGCCACGCCCCCATACCACAGCACCTAACCTGAACAGTCAGAACCAAGTCCCGCCCTGCTCTTATTCTTTACTGTTAAATTGTTGCACTCAGGCTTACGTCACAATAAGGAAGAAAAATTGAGCTTTTTTCATTTCTATGCAGCTTTAATGTATATTAAAAACATTCTAGTTTTTTGCATGACAACTTTAGGTCTAATTATTATTTCTTCTTAACAAAAATAAGGGACTGATGCTTCTGGAGATGCTGTGCATGAGAAGAAACCACTGCATCATGCAAATGATTTTGACGTTAACTTTGAAATGCTTGAATATACGTAAACACAGATCACTTTTAAGAAAATGCAATGAATTCGAAGTATATCTGTTAGGTAACCCTTATGAAGGTAAAAAATATGGTCTAATTCCTTTTTAGAAGTAATAGAAACAACTTTTATTGCACTTTCTGATCACGCTGTGATACTCTTGTGTTTTTGGTTGTTGGATGTTTTTTCTGGTATGATACATTTTCAGATTTAAGGATGTTTAGATATTAGTACTGCACCAAACAGAACCAAATACTGAAGAAGATTTGAAGAAAGTGATACTGAAGATACTGAAGAAATTTTCTGCAGAGCTTGCAACAATTAATGCCATGGCTTTATGACCTTCTGTTCAGATTTTTTAGGCTATTGATTTGAAGGGAGACTTTTTTCGCACCTGCTCAGTGCATTCTGGGATTGGCTTCTCTGTGGAGGATACACACACTGAGCTTGTAGAAGTCACTGTGTCCTTACCTTTGACTGAATGATTTATCACAGCGCTGGCTGTGTTTCCCCTTCATACGTCAGTGTTTCCTCCGCCGGGGCTCTGAGCGCTGCGCTGTAGAGGACAGCAGGACGGCTTTCTGCAGAGAGAGCGATGGATCATGGGACTCTGTGGAAGATTTTCCTCAAACATTTTAAAGCAATAGTTAAAGCTAAAAGTGTCGTTTAAAAGCTGACACTCTGCAAGGGTTCTGTGGATGCTATAAGACCTTAAAAAGTCTTGATTCACTCCAAACCAGAACAGCATACACTGCAAAAATGAATATCTTGTTTACATCCTCTCAGCATCCTTAAGAAGCAAGATACATTTCATAGAGATGCAAAATGACCTTAAAATATTAAGCCAGCCAGATTGATCTTGCTGCAAGCAAAAACTAATAAAATCTTGATAAATCTTTTTGTTTCTCATGCAAATATGTGTAGATATTTGAAGATATTTTTATTTATTTTTTACTTTTTAGATCTTTAGACATTTGCACTTAATTTAATAATAAAATGCTGAGGACGATCAACACTTTTGTTTTGGTGTGTGATCAGAAGGTACAAAAAGGTTATCTTTATATTCCAATATTTGTAAACAGAGCTTAAAATGATTTTAAAAAATAATGGAGATTGGAGATAAGTTCTATTTCTAATCTTTAAACAAATATCTTCCAGTATGTTGTTGTGTTTTCCAGCACATCTAAACATCTATAAAACAAGAGTCATTTAAAAAAATGATTGCTTCTGAAATAAATGCATCTTGATTAAAGAATGTGGAGATATTAATGCTGGAAAATAAGACTTTTTTTTTTGTTTTTACTTTCTAGATTTACTAAACACTTGCAGTGTTTTTATATTCTGATATTTGAAAACAGAGCTATTCAAGGTTTTTACTCGTTACATTCCTTCAAGTTGGTCTTAAACGGTCTTTGCTTGAGTCTTAAATCTCCCTTCATGAAGCCGACTAAACGATGACAGAATTTAGATTTAGTTTAATCTAACCCTGAAGGCAGGTGTTTGTATGTAATGCTAAAGCGGCTGGTTTGAAGGTCTTTCTGGTGTCCTGCAGCTTCGTGGGGTTCCTGAAGACCTGGCTGCCTTTCCTGATGATTTGTGGGGTCATCGTCACCATCGCCCTCGCGGTCCACCTGTGAGGACTGAGGCTGGACCTCATCAAACACTGAGAGATGCTGTACACCGCTCAGGATCACACAGAGACCTCCGAGACACAGACTATCAGCACCATGGCAATTAAGTCAATTACAGGGACTTTTTCCATCACATGGGCTTTCAGATTTGATATATTTCTAATATAATCATATCACATGCGTGGATGGGGCTGAACGAAACACAGCAGCCGTTTCTGTCCCAATGATGAGAATGAAGATCTCTTGAAGTCTAATTTTTAAGTGGACTTTATCAGCTGTTTTAAACGATTCTGAATGTTCACAGGTCTGTATTCTTTTATATTAATGGGAGTCTGTAAATTTTGCTTCATTTCAGCTTTGTTCCTTTTATTTTTTAAATGTTTACATCTACATTTATATTATATGACCAAATAAAAAAGTAAATCCACGTTTGTCCTTATTTTTGAATGTTTTCTGCACTTGAGATGCACAAAATATGACTTATTTCTTATAATTCCACTAAATTCTTTGATATATAAACTAAACTATATTATGCAATTCTGATTCATTTTTTGCTTCTGCTTCTGTGAAATAAACTTTATATAAATAATTCTGAGGAAAATTATTTAAAGATATATACAGGTCAAAACCATATTCTGAGTTTACATCTTACAATTCAGATTTGTTTCCACTGCAGAATTAAAAGGAAAAAAACAGTTTACCAATTTACCATTCAGAACTTCAACATACAAACCTTTTTCTCATCATTCTAATATCTTGCAGTTGTTTCTTTTTTGTTTCTGCGGCTGCCACAAAATGTAAAATAAGGTAGTAGTACATTTTTGCGGCTAAATAAAATCAGTTCCCAAGTTCACACAGGTAGAGATTCACATTAACTACTAACACCATCCACTAACTAACCACACAAGTGTAAAAGGTAATTGAAATCCTGACAAAGGGAATGGGAGTTATTCATATTTCCTAACACTGACCAAAGCACAATCTGCTCTGAAAGCTTGTATGAACTGTACTCCTAATCAAAACAGAAACTCGTGGTATACGCACGAGATCACTTTGGCGTGTATATGCTACGCAGTAGTTAGGATGAGAGTTGTGGGGTAGACGCGTCAGTCCCAGAGTTTTTGTTCTGATTCTGAGTGTGTCCGGCGCCGCCCCTCCCTCGCGTCTGGATCAGAGCTCGGAGGTGTTGGAGCTGGATCTGAGAGCGAGGAGCTCCCGCAGCATGTGCTCTTACTCGTCAGATGCTCCGGACCGCGAGGATGATGCCGCTGACGCTCGTCTGCGCGATGCTGTGCGTCTCCGCGTGCGTCGCGTCGTGCCCGCCGCGCTGCGAGTGTTCTGAGCGGACGGTGCGCTGCGCGTCTGCCGCTCTCCACCGAGTCCCCGCCGCGATCCCGCGCGACGCGAGCAGCCTGATCATCACCGGCAACGCCATACACAGACTCGATCCTAGCGCCTTCAGAGGACCGCAGAACGCCACACTCCTGAACCTGAGCGACAACGGGTGAGTAACACTGCTAGTCAACAAAGTAATCATCTATCCATCCATATATCTGTCTATCGTCTTGACTCTATATATATGTATATATCATCTGTCTATACATCTTTTCATTCATGCGTCTATCTATCTATCTATCTATCTATCTATCTATCTATCTATCTATGTGAACATCCGTCCATCTATTGTCTACCTATATATCTATCCATCATTTGGAATGTCTATCTATCTATCAATTGTGCGTCTATCTATATATCAATCTGTCTCTATCCATAATTTCTGAATGTCTATCCATCCATCAATCTCTGTCTATATATAAATCTGTCCATCCATGCATCTATCTATCTACCATTATCGTATGTATTTTTACTCTTCTATCACTAATACAGATGTAATCTGGATGTGCTTTTGGTGATGTTTATATTCCACAGTTTAAACTCCTCTCTCTCTCTCTCTGTCTCTGTCTCTCTGTTCTCCCAGCATCATGGAGATCGGCGCACATGCGTTTTCGTCTCTGCTCACGCTGCGTTCTCTAATCCTGAACAACAACCGTCTGGTTCTGATTCACCCCGAGGCGTTCTCAGTGCCTGGAAGCCCTCTGCAGGAGCTCAGCCTGCACTCCTCGCTCTATAACTACACGTCTCTGACGGACCTCATCACCGCCCTGCGCTGGGGGGAGCTCACAAACCTGCTGCGTCTCGATCTGTCGGGAAACTGCCTCGTCCTCTTACCTCCGGCCATGTTCGCGCCTCTTCCGAAACTGGAGCGTCTGGATTTAAGCAACAACTCTCTGGTGGCCGTCTACAACAGCACCTTCTCTGGCGTCGAGCAGCTTCTAGAGCTGGACTTGACCGGAAACACCTTTAGAACTATCAGTGACGAGGGTTTGCGCGAACTGGAGCGACTCGGCCTTGTGCGTTTACTTTTGGGTCAGAATCCGTACGTGTGCACATGCGAAGTGCAAGAGTTGGCAAGCTGGTTGAACAGTTCGAAGGTCAGGGTGGCCGATGCGGACCGGCTGTATTGCGAATTCCCTGCTTCTCTTCGTGGCGTCTCTTTGCGGGGTATTAGAGCGCAGGTGTTGGGGTGTTACGGTAATGTTCGCGAAGAGATTACCGAATTGTCCCTGCAAACATCCTATGTTTTCCTTGGATTAGTGCTGGGATTCGTAGGCATGGTCTTCCTCTTTGTCGTCTACCTCAATCGGAAGGATATAAAGAAGTGGATCACGGACATTTATGAAGCCTGTCGCGATGTGCTGGAGGGGTATCATTACCGTTACGAAATCGACTCCGATCCACGACTGGGTCAAGTTTCGCATGGTCAGCAGGGTCGGCCTCGGATGGACCCACATTTGGCGCACATCTCTACTAACGCCCGTATCACACAGATCCCGTCCGACGTGACTCTATAAAGGTCTTTGCACACTGAGTCTGAAATTGTCTTCGGAAATTTTTGCAGATTAAAAAAATAAATACTATTTTTCGTCAATTAAATTTACACACGGGCTCAAAAACCTTTACAAAACTCGGATCAGGTTAAATTTTTTTGCATTTTTCGCATCCTTAGCAAGGATTTTAATAGAAAAAAAAAACGTCTGTGGAATGATCATAACTGCACGATGAATCCTTTCTGTAGAATTGTTTATAGATAAGATGACCTCTTATTTTAGTTTTTAGCAAAGTGGTGTGCTTAACGTTTTCTAAAAAGACCAAATTAATGAAATCCATTAGTGGGTGGAAGATACAGTCAAACCAAAAATGATTTAGACACCAGATATAATGTCTGATGATTGGTTGAGCTAACTGAGGTTAACGAAGGTCGATCAGAATGAAACTCGCTGGGCACACTGGACTCATGGTGCTAAAGATCTGAAAGAATTGGGTAAAAAATCGGCCACTAGTTGGCACTAACGAGTTCTTTTGCTCAGTAATGACATATGCATCCACACAATATGCATATCATTTGATAAATTACCTCATAATGAACAACTTTGCTGTCAATCAAATCATTCATTAATTATTCACAAAAATAATAAAAACCTAATTTTGCGAACAAGTCCCTGGATTTTCACTCAATCTCAATCAAACCACTGCAGTATTAATCTCTGGACTCAGTAGATCAATAATTATTAAAAAAATGTTGAATTTTGTCCTTTGGTTGGCTATAAGTGGCTCATTCAAAAATGGGGTGTGGCCGCATGAACCCAAAGGCAGATAAAACGTAAACAAAAACTCTAAACTTTATGAAACTTGGTGAAAACATGTGTCACATGACTCTCAACAACTATCCAAAGTTTCATGGAGATCGGACCATAGGTGGCGCTGTTACAGTTAAAAGAGCCTCAAAAACACACCTCAAATTTTAAAACATGTTCATATATTCACAGAAATCATATGATAAATCTCCTCATTCTGAACAACTTTGCCTCAAGAATCATTGCTGTCAATCAAATCTTTCATTAATTATTCACAAAAATAATAAAAACCTACTTTTGCAAACTAGTCTCAGGTTGGATGACATTATAAAGATGAATCTGCTCTGACACAGTTCACACATATTACTACCATTTTCTAACTGTGATAATGTGAGATATGTTGAAGGTGTATGAATAACTTTGGTTTGACTGCATCATTAATTAGAAACATGTTAGACTGATAACCGATGCAATGCCAATAAATGCACGATATATGCTTATCAGTGTTGGGATGGTTACTTTGGAAATGTAACAGATTACCAGTTACCCTGTTTAAAATGGAACAGTAGTGTAACAATAACTCTATTAAAGTAATTTATTAAAGTTTACTTTTTGATTGCTTTTCTAAATTTCTAATAATTACATATATTAATTACATTTAAAGCACAGCCACTATAAAATCAGATTTTAGCACTGCTCTGAAGTTAGGTGCAGATTTAAAATCAAAAAGAGAAGCCATTTAGTAGCTATGATACTGAAATCAAAGATTTCTACTGTACCAATGTCTTGGGAAAAAAAGCTTCATCTTAAAAAAATAAAGCATATAAGTCAAGTGTGTTCGAATCTCCTGAAACATTGCCGTTGCAAATGTCAGAGCAATCATGATTTGCCTTAACCCCAATGAAGTGTAGGTTTAGGGACAGGGTTATTCATACAAATTGGCAACTCGTAAAATATGTACGATTTAGCAAAAATCCTGTGAATTCATACGAGTGAGGTCGTACAAAGCCCTCATTAAATATGTACGATTTGCCATGAGATCGGGCTCAGTAAACAATCATCAATGCAAGATTAGTCAACACAAAAATATAAACATAAAGGTTGAATTACAGTGATTACAGTATAAGAAGAATTCTTAAGATGTTCTTTACACTAAAACTGTGGTCAGTCGGTTATCACCAGCTCAAAATATCAGTGTGTTGTTGTCTCACCCAATTCTCCAGAGATTATAAGGAGACTTAAAGATGCACTGAATGACTTCTCATGTGTATCTAACCCTGTTTGACTGAATTATGGCCTCCATTATGTTTCATAACCTATTCACCAGATTGAAACACTCCTCTCCATCACATTATTTGGTGTTGCCCACAGCGTTCGCTGATACAGACTGTGTCCTCGATATTTCGCCACGGTTGAGGAAAGGAGGCAAATGAAGGGGTGTATTGGGGGGAAATGGGGCACAATGAAGGATTTGGTGTGTAATGTTCCCTGCGAGCACATAGCCAGTCTCTCTGTGTGCATGTGTGCTTTCTAGAGCTCCGAAATAATGACTGCAATTGATCAACACCAGACAGCCCATATTAATCTGTGTCTCTGCTTTTGGCAAAGCAGTACATTACAGCATGTATGAAAAACCACCTCTGGCCCGCGCGTGTGTGTGTGTGTGCGTGCAGTTATGTAGCATAACATACCGAGTCCACTGAAAGAAAATCTAAAATGCTTCTATTTCTATTTGAAGCGGTGCAGGTAAATCTCTTTGAATTATATTTGCATCGTGCATAATTTCACCAAAAATGATTCACACTTTTTTAGAAATGTACATAAAATGTCCTTTTTTTTCTATTACCTTTCAGTTTATTTATTTGATAAGATGATTCAGTGAGAGATCCAAACAGACGAGTAATGATTATGTCAGAGATCAATTTTGGAAGAAAGAATAGCAAATTTATTAAACAAATATTACAATAAAACAATTAAATATTTAAAGCAAATGAAGATCTGTCTTATTCAATAATTTGCACTAAAGTGCAGAGTATTTCAAATGATTATATCCAAGGGATGGAGTACTGAATATCAGATGATGTAAGAATAATGCAGAACAAAGAGTAAAGTAGAAGAAAAGAGAGTAAAAGAGTGAAAAGTAGAGAAGTCACATTTAGAGTGGTGCAAGGAATATAAATAGGTGCAACATATTTTGGACAAAGACGTTTTTTGCATGTAACTTATCTCAAAAGGTGACACTTTCATATATTATAGATTCATTGGATGTAAGTTGCATGAAAGTCACAAATCCTGTATCACAACATTTTTATATTTACATTTTGAGTTTACATCCCTATAGTTAAATTCTTGGAAACCACAAAGTTTTACTTGTATTAAACGTTTCAAAGCTGTAATTTACATGTAATGAATCTAGAATATATGAAGTTTATTTGCAAAAACAGAAAACAAAAAGTCATGTTTTTTTTTTTTACTGTTATCATGTTTTATTGTGTTTTTTAGTTATTTTCTGATTAATTTAATCAAAATAACCCAACTGCAATTTCATTGAGACTTATTAAAATGCACATGCATTAAAAAAAAGAGAAAGAAAATTCACAAACACTGACAATGCTAGCGGATCTCACGAATGTGCGTATAAATAGAAGGTCGAATAAAAACGTAAACTGGCACATATACGCAATAATGGCCTTTGACGTGTTTATGTTACGCGATGGGTAGGATTGGGTTTGTGGGGTGCATGCGCAACCGCGTGTTATATGCACGCCAAACACGTGCGTGTCATATATAGGCAAAAATCAAAATCTTCGTCAAAATACATTGAGTTTTGGCTTTTCTTTGGCGTCCTATTTATGCGCATTTTCTTGAGACTGGGCTATATTCGGGTTTGTTGGATTTAGAGGAAGGCACTGGGGAGGTTTGAGCATCACATCCGTTTCAAGGGCGTGACGTCACCGCTTACCTGTAAGTGGGCGTTGGAGTTACCTGTAGCCGCAGGTAAAACACGGCGCGCGGGGCGAAGGAACGAATCTCACCGATCGAAGCTATAGTATGAGCCCGTGCTGAAAGCGCGTGTCGCGCGACGAAATCGACGCGTTTGGGCCGTTTTCGGTCAGTGAATCGATGAAGTGGAGCTTATAACGCGACAGAAGGAACTTATTTCGCTCTCGGGCTACTTCCGCGATCTTGAACGCTAGAAGTTGCGCTGAAAACAACCGAAGATTTGATCCGAGCCTATGCGGTAAGTGTCTGACACTTCTGACAAACCATCTGCCCCTGGAACGCTCTCGATCAACGCATCCTGGTGGACGCGGTCTCGTTTGGAATTAAGTAATGGGCTTTCCCAAGGACTATATCCAGTAATATATCAGTGAAGTCAATCAGTCATGTTTGCATACAGAGAACAGTTTGAGGCATTTAAAAAAAACACACTACAATTTAAATTAATATTTAATATGCTCTGCATTTTGCCAATGCATGCAATGCGTAAAATGCTAAAGAGTCCAAATGAAGTTTTTGGGACTGGCTGGAGCGCACTTTCCAGGCCTGCCCTATAGCTCTGACTTAACTCTGACTTGTGTGTATTGAAATTAATAACCATGATTGCATTCTGGGTTTTTCCTTCCCATTCACTTTATACAATTATTTTACACAAGAGTTTCCTCAAAGCAGCCTGCCAAAGGTTGATGACAAGCGACAACACTTATCTATATCTACATCAGGCTGGGATGACGATTAGCTTTCTGAGAATCGGAGAAAACGCACAATTCTAGACAAAGAACGCAATCCTTGAGTCAAACACTGACTGTATGAAAGGTGAAGTCACAAGAAGGGAGTGTATTTAAAAATAACTTGATGATCGAGTAATTCCTGCCCACCAAAGAAAACCCTCTTTACTAAATATAAACTTATAAAAACAAAGCTTCTCAGTTGGCATATTTGGTTCGCAGAAGGTTGCTAAAAAGGTTCTTATATGGCAGAAGTGTGGAAGAAGAGCTTCAGGAGCTTGTGTTTTTCTTGTGAAATCTGGCAATGTTGGCATTTTCCAGGCTTGCATAAATAACTCTTCTGTGCTATTTAGATACAGATCAGCTCGCTGTTGACATGCTTGAAATGCCTCTTAGAGCCCAGCGCATGTCGACACAGAGCGTGAAGGTGCTGCTTTGACCCGGGCAGTGGTGTACTGATGCAGTGTTGATGCATGACTCATTTTGTACATTAATTGTATTACGTGATTTCTCCATCATCATTGCACGAGTGAGGAAGTCATTGTGCAATAAACGAGAAATCTGAGAAATCTACAACTAGAGAACTCTGTGGCTGATGTATATTCACCGTAAACCTTCTTAGCACTTACTGCTTATCATTCAATTTTCATCTCCATTTCTGTTTTTGGCATGTCTTAGAAATAAAACAAGGCCTGTTTCACACGTCATCCATGTACATTGCAAGAATATACACTGCCATCTAATAGTTTGGCATCATTTAAAAATGTTTTTAATGACATTTCTTATCTATTTCTGGAAAAAAAACAAGTAAATCAAGTTTTTACTATTCTTTAAAATATAATTTATTTAATGCAGCACTGATAGTTCACTTCAGATTGTTCTTCAGTGTCACATGATCCTCCAGTAATCATTCTAATATACTGATTTATGATCTAATTATGATTTCTGATAATATTTTTGGGGACCTGTGATACATTTTTTTCAGGATTCTTTGATAAATAAAAAGTTCAAAAGCAAAGTGTTTATTCAGGATAGATGTTTTGTATTCAAGTGTGGGGACAATATATATATATATATTTTTAAATGAACACTTTTATTCAGCAAAGATGTGTTAAATGCATGAAAATAGATTGTAAAAACGTAAATCAGGATGTAATTAGGATTTCTGAAGGGTCATGTGACACTAAAGACTGGAGTAATGATGCTGAAAATACAGCCTTGATCAAAGAAATGTTATATTTTGGTTTTATTCTGTATTTGTGATCAAATAAATACAGCCTTGATGACCATAAGAGACTTCATTATAAAAGATAAAAAAAATCATACTGATCCCAAACCTTTTAACAGCGGTGTATCAAACGGTTTGGAGAAGCTGATTTAGAATTACAAACTACATTAAAAGACCACATAAACATTAACATTGCTATTAAATAGTGAAATCTGAAAGTGTGCTCGTCTGTCACTGTGCTTGTTACTTGCATCAAACCTGAAAGCCGTCTTTTTGTGATTGTCGCTTCGTGTTGCTCCATAAAAGCTTGAATTGCATTTAATCTCTACATGCAATTACAACTGTTCTGCTTTATGCATGTAATTTGTGACTCTGTACCAAAAAAAAAGTAATAAATGCACAGGTATATTAGTAGCAATAGCCAACAGCGTATCCATCTGTAAAGTAAAGTATCCATTTTTATTTTAGGTCATTAGGTTATTAAGGAAAGATCATGTTTCACAAAGATATCTTGTAAATATATCAGAAGTTAAAATGCATTGCTAAAAACTTCATTTAGACAAAATTAAAGGCAATTTTCTCAATATTCAAATTCTTTGCACCCATTTTCAAATACAGCAGTCAACATTTAAAGCGGATAAAAAAAAAAAAAAAGAAGACAAGAACGCATTTTGGTTTTAAGACGACTTCAAAATGTTGAAGTTACCACAGTTGTATCTCAGCCAAATACTGCCCTGTCCTAACAAACCATACATCAATGCAAAGCTTATTTATTCCGGCTTTCAGATGATGCATAAATCTCAGTTTCATGACTGCTCTTGTGGCCCACATATTGACTCTGCTCGTAGCTCTCGATGCATTAACGTTCGTCTTGTGTTCCTCCAGGTCCTGAATGTGGTGAGCTATGCCTGGCCACAGCACAGGATCACTTCACAAGACGCGTCCTCCTAGCTCGAGCCGCTCCAGGGCCGATGGCTACAGGCAAAGCCGCACCTACTCCAGGGACAGCAGCACCAGTCAAGACACCTACAAGGAGAACTACAGCGAGCAACCTTGTAGCATAGACTCGCAGTTCCCCCGTAAAACACATCCCTTCTACGCCAATGGACGAGGCTCGGAAACACTGGGCTTCATCCCAGGCTCTGCCAACTCCCCTCAGGGCACTCAAGCCTGCGGGACGTGCGGCTCTCTCGGCTGGAGCGGCTGCAAAGCTCTGCTCTGCTGCATCCTGACTTGTGGGCTTTACGGGTCTCGCAAACCTTGCCTGCCAGCCAACGAGAGCTCCACCGACCACTCTTTAAAAGCTGAACCGGAGCCAAGGAAGCCTAACGGATTGGCTCTGTCCAATCCCACGTGCGGCGTGAGCCTCGAACCCAGCAAACCGAGGCAGCTGCCGAGCTCTGGCAGCTTCCGGTACGGCGATGTTCGCTTCAACGGCAAGAAAGTGGAGTACCCCGTCAACTCCGAGGCGAACCCGAGACGGACTAGGACAGCGGGGAAGGGCGACAACAACCAGCGTCCCGTCAGCAATACCAGCATCTACTCTCGGGAGGATCTGGATCTGGACGACCTGGACGACAGCGGCACTGACATCGACTCGCTGATCACCAAAAAGCTCCTGGAACTATATAAAATCCACCAGATCGAGCAGCTCGCCAAATGCACGTCCGATGTGTCCTTCTCCCGGAAAACCAACGAGATCAGCGATCTGATCAACAGCATCGCTCAGGACTACAACCTGGAGGAGCAGGAAGCCGAGTGTCGATTGGTGCACGGCGTCATACGCATCAGCACACGCAACAAATCCTCGAAAGGTTACAAAAGCAAAGACTATAAATCCCACGATGCAATACAGCACACTACCGGGAGGAGGGACGGAACGCTGCCCGACAGCGGAAACGAGACCATGACCTTCACCTTTAGCGAGGGTAAGTAGGGCTGAAAGGATTCAAAATCGAGGAGTCTCATAAGAGCCTGCAGTAATGCGGTTTGACCAGCGTGGCGCTGTAGCGCAAAAACTGTAATTCAGTACAGCAGCTGAGCGGTATTTGGGTGAATATGTAAAATATGTGTGCTTTCCTATCAATAACAAAATAAACACAACAAAACTGAGCGCAGTGAGAAAGCAGCAGCTAAGTACGCCGCTGATTATAATGATGTTGATGTTTGCAGTTCGCTGCTTTAGTAAAGTCCAGTCACTTTATGTTTGTTTATATAGTGCTTCCTGCAATAGATATCCTTAAATCAAGCAGCTGTACAGCATTAAATGCGAAAAAAACTGAGTCGTGTCGCCTTTAGTTAAGCTCTACAGTGTGGAGCTAGCCATTGATAAAACCCTTGCATTAGTTTTTAATTTCATTAAAGATCAAAGCTAGATCTAGATCAGGACTGTTTTGGTTATCATAAACCTAAAGGGTTTTGTAAAGGAGATTATGTTGTGGATAATAGTTTATCAAAAAAATATATATATATTGTTTCTTATCCATGTGATTTTTATAAAATGAGCTGATTGGCAGAATTATGTGGGGGTTTTTTATATATATTTTCATATGGCTTATTAAATGGTGAATGAAAGAGGTTCTCTGTCATCTCGATATATTTAATCATATAATACCTGAAATTACATAATAAGAAGTGATGCCCTTTGATTATTTGTTAAAATCAGTACTGTCAACAATTAATCGTGATTAATGTTATCCAAAGTAAAAGTTTTTGTTACACATAATATATTCGTGTGTGCTGTGTTTATTCATTATGTATTTATGTAAATTATGAAATAATGCTAATAAATAAATGTAAATATTTTAAATGTGTGTGTGTATATATATATATATATATATATTAGTGCACACACATATATTATGTAAACAAAAACTTATTTTGGATGTGATTAATCGTTTGACAGCACTAGTTATAATATGCACAACATAATTGCAAAATCTGAATTATCAAAGTCTACTGATGAATCAGTGAAATAATCGCAGAGATTAAACTTTCGAATAATCATTAGATTAATGGGTTATTAAAATAATGGTCTGTTGCAGTGATGGTAGGGTGAACATGCGTGCCAGGATTTCTGTATTGCCTTAAAATACATTTCCGATCAGTGTATGACATCAGTTCCTTAGGTTTTAAAGACGCTCTGGAGGTACTTTAAATCAAAGCAATATAGAAATCCTGGCCAGGATGGCACGTGTGGTCACCATACCTACAGTAGGACACGGCAATGTCTGAATGTCTTCTGACCGTATTTCTCCTTCCCTCAAGGCGACTATCCCGTGGTGCTCATGTCAGAACTGACCCCCTCAGACGAGCTTGCCCGGAACATGAGAGGCAACAGCGGGAAAAGTAAGCATCTTGGTTCTTGCTTCTTACACTTTCTGGATGGCTTGATGTGAAAACATCATTTACCCCCATGTTAACCCTAACCGCGGTGGAACTGCACCCTGAGGATGGCGTATTCTGTTCTCTATTGTGACGGTAGCGTTCTCTACTGTCGTATTGGCATTCCTATCTTTTACCTACACCCCCCCACACTAGAATAATGCCCTCTACGTAAACTGTAGTTGCAGGGCTTGAAGCTTCTGACAGCGAACACTGAAGCTCTTCATATCACTTTACAAACGTTCTTGAGGATCCTTCGCTTGCCTCCAAGCAGTTTATCAAGTATTCCCCCATATCGGATCACATCTGCCCTTCCTCACATAATCGCGGTGCGCTTATTATGAAGGTCTCACTTTTCTTGCGCTGTGGAATCTTTCCATCATTAAGACGTGTGCAAATGTTGAGTGTCGCTTTAAGAAGCATTATACGGGAAAAGGTTTTACCTAAAATTGTAGTTCAGATTACGCTGTGAAGTTTTGGAGGTATGAAATAAACATTCAAAACATCTACACTATGAAATGAACCCGGTCAAATGGGTTTTCAACTGTCTGTAAAAGTGGTCAAATGTGGACGAGCTCAAAATGCTGCTTTTAACAGTAAAGCATTACAATATTACAAAGTTACTCCCTAAAAAACGAACTCCTTTCATGGAAAGTAATGCGTTAAGTTACTTTTTAAATCTGGGCGGGGCTTGCTTGTTTGTAAAAGACTTGTTCACACCAACACGCTTTAGACCGAAATAAATGTAAATTCTAAACTAATTCCATGAAGAACATGACAGAGGAAAATATTTTTTTGCTTATTAGTACGGTTGAATTAGATCATGGAAGGTCATCTGTGAATACAATGGAATTAAATGCAGAAAAATGTGTCTGGGTTAACAATTATTAGCAGGTTTATATAGTATTCTGAGTTTGCATTTGACTGTTTTTATTCATTTCGAGGAATACTGAATCTGTTTTTGTGCAGTGAGATGAGTCAATAATGTTCATGTTACTCCCGATTTCTCTGAACATGGCACCGCGAGAGCTGTCAGTTAAAACATGGGAAACAAAGTAACTAGTGTTACTCATTTGTAACTTGGATTTCCTTCTAAATTGTAAAAAAAAAAATAAAAAAATTTGTAGTTGCTTAATGTTAATTTAAGTGACAACTAAAAATATTTAAGTTGACTAAACAACATTTTTAGGCAGCAGAGTAACAAGATATTTTTTTAGTTGAAACAACTGTTGTTGTTTTTTTATTACAGTGTAGTGACTTAAAAAGAGTAATCTGATTATATAACTTGCGTTACTTGAGTAATGTTTTTAGCATCTTCCACTAGTGATCCGATTGATTAAAAACACTTACCACCAGGTTAAGGTTTGCCAAAAAATAAAACAAAATCACATAGTGAAGTTCCTTACAACATTTGCACTCTACAACAGATTTAAAGTCCATAAACTGCATAAATCAACATGTTCTTTTCCTTCACAGATTACTACTCGAGCTCGGCCACAGACTCGTCAGGGGCTCCACTACTGTGCTAACATCTGTTCCCTCGCTATTACTACTGCCTAACTAGTGTTCATCTCTGTCCTGGAGCTCCTCTCATATTTCAGTGCAAGCAGTTATTATGCTAAGGACAGTTTGTGTTCGTCTGAATGCCTTAAAGACTGCTGTCGTCCTCAGCTTCTGTCGTGAGTGTAATGTTAAACAAAGGAGCCTGTTGCAAAACACAATGGCTTTCTACTGCCCTAGCCAGAAGCCATGTGGATAGTTACATAACGGACAAGCTTCCTGACCAAACCATTGGCTTCAAAGGGTATCTAAGTATTGCTTCTAAGGGTGTAAATATGCATGTATTCGGCACTGATTGATAGCAACAACCAGACTTAAACTAGTTGCTATTCCTCAGACCGCTTCGCTCTAGTAGCCCGTCCTTCAAGTGTTCTTTGATTTAATGCAATTTAATGTTGTTTTGGGACTGTTTCGGTCTCACACATCTGTATGGTGTAACGTCAGCTTTGAAATACTTTGTACAGATTTTGTTTTTTGTTTTTTTGGAAACTTTTTGTATTGAAATAAAAAGGGAGTTTGCTCTCATTTTCTGTTTTTATTCGTCACTACGCACCATTTTGTCAACTGCAGTTCTGTGTATAACGTATTTACACTAGTATGTGTTAACCACAGAAAATGTCTCTCTTCGCCGCGTTGCATTTTTCTAAGATTGCATTGGTGTCCGCCTCCTCCCTCCGCTTCCCTCAGGTCACTGTGCTATGAACTTGTTTGGCTGGTTTGACAATAAAAGGAAATAAAATCCCAGTGTTTGTTGGAGTTGTACATTGCGGAGGAGGGGCAAACTCCAGAGAAAATTCCCCTCGCAACTGTCCTCTTTTTGACACTCCTGTAAAACTAGCTCCTCAGATTAGCGTCAAGATCATTTTGTGATGGCTAACATGTGGTTTTTAAGAATTAATAATGGGTTTCTTTTGTTTAACATTGTCTTGCTTTTGGATTGCAAACCATTTCGGACTCGATTCACTACACTAAATTGCATCTTGACAAACTTTTTGGTCAAAATAGCAAAAGATGTTTGATTTGAATGTTTGAGAATAAGACAAAAGCACTTCATTCTTGAGTTAAATTGATACTGTACTAAAATTCATGTCACTGCAGTTTCAAATAGGTATTGTTCTAAAATGAATGGTTTCATCTCCTTTTTGTTGTTAAAGTAGATGGTTAGCTTCAGAAACATCACAAGAGGGCACTATAGTACACACTATCTGGAAAGAGTTCTATAAATCTGGAGAGAGGCAAAAAAGACCAGCTATGAGTTGATTTCATGTATTTGTGTGTATGTCTTTAATATGTGTACAAACCCATCTGGAACAACATACTACTATACTTCTAATTCTGGAGTATATATATGTGCACATTCTGTGTAAATATGCAAAAAATGCATACCACTGGTCTATGTATGCTAAAAACCTGTATGCAACGGGAATGCAAATTGAATAGCATCTATTCTCTAACATGCATTGTTTGAAACTGCAAAAAAGTGTTAAAGAAGTGCAGTATGCAGGATTTCCAAACCGACTAAAATGGGTCTGGGTTTTGACTTTGAGTTGCTCTCTATGCGCCATGCATTAAATTGCTTTGAGCGTTCTCTGTAGATTGCTCCTTTTAAGCCAAAACCTGGACATTTTATGCAATTTACATGTCCTGGTAAAATGGTACGCAACATCACTCGCTCAATGTACATCCTGACATCACAAAAGAAAGACTGTTTAAGCACCAAAGAAATGAAGTCTCTCATAAGTCACTGGCAGAGCAATCATCTGCTGTAAAAACAAATATATGCAGGTACCTTTGTGCCAGACTTCCTCGGAGTACACACAACCTGTTTTATTACGATTACCCAATTTGGACTTCTTTCAGAAATAAAGCTGTGACACTGACCGAGCAGAACCAATGTCTGCAGTGCTTCAACATCGCAAACGTGGTTGAGATCGGAAAGAAGTACCAGCTTCCTGAATATGACGTTAAATGAAATGCCTGCAGACGTTTAATGAAACGGTTCGTCCAAAACAAAGTGGTCACCCTCAGGCCTTCCAAGATGCAGGGGAGTTTGATTCTTCCTCAGATCTGGAGAAATGTCTTAGCAATGGATGTGAATGGGTGCCTTCAGAATGAATGCTGGATTAGTTTGATCTTTTGTCTTTTCCAGATGTTAACTGAAGGACTGGAGTGCTGTTGATTATTGTGATGTTTTTATCAGACTCTCATTCTGACGGAACCCATTCACATCCATTGCTGAGACACATTTCTCCAGATCTGATAAAGAAACTCTGTCATTTTTGGGTGAAGTAGTCCTATAATTGAGTGGAGAGTTGAATAAAGCTTATTTTGACATCAGAGTCATTTGTGTAGGTAATCACATGAACTATGTACAGGTTCCACATAACATGACACCTTTTTAACGTTAAATCCCCTGTTTTAGCATTTCAAATCGAACAAATGTCTTTTAGTCAGAAGTGTTGCTTGTGAACTGTTTGTGCATCTTTCCCTTCAGTAAACAACATCTGCTTTGAAATTTGCTTGGATAATGATGTTTTCACATTTTTAAACTTGATTTAAGTGTCCAAGGATGTACATAAGGTAAACAGTTTTAGGGTTTCTGTTGTATGAAAGAAAAAAAACCTTGAAAAGTATTTGTGGAAGTGATTTGGAAGTACATGACAAACACACAAGTTAATACCAAAATTATGTAAAAAATAGATTTTAATTGCAGTATATTTATGAACACACAAATGTTTTCCTCTAGCTTTCTCACAGAGACAATACATGAACCTCCCATAGGTGGGGAGATCTTTTCTAGAGAGTTTCATTAAGAAATACTTTGTAGTTTCACAATCGTCCCGTACAAAAAGCTGCAAAGACGCTTTTAAATAAAGAGGAAACAATCAATAAATCACACACTCGTGACCTAAATACCATTTCAAAGGTGCAGTCATTTCATTAAACTGTGTAAACAATAAAGATCTGCGAAAGTCTGTAACTTTTCAGATATTTCAAACGTAACCCTTGATCTTCATCCGGCGCTGGAGAAAACAATTCTTTGGATCGCTACCTCGAGAAGAGCATGTCGATCAACAGGTCCAGCAGGTCTGCCTGACCGATGACCGGCCGAAAGAAGAGCTCTGTGATGAGGCTCGGAGTGATGGTCTTCAGAGCAGACGCGGTGAGGAGGATCCGAGCAAAGCGCCCTCGATCCTGTGGGTGAAGAGAAACCAGGACCTCCTTCAGAGCGTGCTGAGCTTCATACTGAAGACCCTCGATGAACAGAGACGCCTTCAGACCCGGCACATCTGCAGATATGGGCAATAACATGTGAGTGTGTGGCTAAACACAATAATTGAGGGTACAAATGATAAATAAATAAATATAGATAGATATTAATAAAATATATTTTAATAAAACTAAATTATAAATACATTAATCTTACATTATATTTAATTTTAATTATTAAAATGTAAATTTTAATGAACTCTTTAAATAATTAAATATCTTTTTCATCAAATTAAATTGCAATCCATTATTTATAAATGATTGAATAATTATTTATTAAATTATATATATATATATATATATATATATATATATATACACACACCCACACACACACACACACACATACATACATACAAACATACACACACAATATACATTTAGATTTATAAATATATTTATATAATTTCTATATTATAATAATATATATTTATATGATACAGATTTGAATAGAACACATAACAAATCACTAGGGATGCCCCCCAATAGTCGAACTAATTATTAATTAATGCAGCGTCCTTACTGTTTTCCCTCAAACCTTCATAATCATCGCTTCCGCTGGTGCGATGCTTGCACTTCAGCCTTTTTCAGGCTTTGTAGGCAATTATAGGCTTATAATGATTTTATTGGTTTATTAATAAACATGCGATTAGTCGACTAAAGCCTGGAATACACTATGCAATATGTGCCCCGATTTTACCCCCTTGAACAAGTTGACGCTGGTTGAGGAAAGTCAGAGCCAGTCTGCTGATTTGCGGTGATCAGAACAACAAGTCTGGTAGTGTATGATCCTCGCTCGTGTAGTGTTTGATGCCCAGTTTTCCTTTATCACCATTTACAGTTGTTAAGTGTATGATGTCTAGAGTTTTAAAAATCTGATCAGATTTTAAAAGTCACGTAGTGTATTCACGACTACTAGTCGACCAGAAAAATCCTTGGTGGAGGGTAGTAATGACCGCAAAATAATGACCTCTAAGACAAGACTGTGATGTCATCAGTGACCACACTCACCAGAGGGTACGTAGTCCTCTGCCAGATGCCGGTCTTTCTCGATGAAGAGAGCTGTGGCCAGGAAAAAAGCTCCGCCCCCCACGGCCACAAAGGAGCACAGCAAAAGTGACATCTGAAGTGAACGAAACTCCCACATGTACGAGTCTGATTTCTTTATCGAGTCTGACACCTAAATAAACAACAAAAAAACACATTACATGCTACAAGTGTTTTAAAAATACTTTTTGCGTGCAATTTTAAGATTGACGTACCACTCCTATGAGGTAAGGGCTAATAGCATCACCCAGCAAGTGTGAGAGTACAATCTGAAAGGCTTCCGCTGTCGAGCGCCGTGTGGGGATCACAACATACTGAAAGAGAGAGAGAGAGAACATGAAGAAAGAGGCCTCATGCTGCCCCAAACACATATGCTGTTGTTATTTTTCTGGGACACAAAAGACGAAATTTCTAAAGCATTGTAGATATGGAATGGCATTATAACAGTGTTTCACGACCTCTGTAACAAGTAGGCCATCCACTGTCCAATAAAACTAAATTAGCTAAGAAGTTTCCTGTGATATTTCTGTGGTAATTACAACAATGCTGCGTGTTTTCAGACTTGTTTAGGAACAAAAACTGGAATAAATATTATTCAAAAATAATTGTTACAAACAATGAAATAGTTTTGTCATTCTGTGTGAGAAGCACTGCTTTTAAAGATTTTGATAACAGTATCCCAGTATTAACTACTTTATGGTGCTTTTCTGTGGACACCGACTGAACAGCAATAACTATTTAACGATTCTCCAGAATAGTCTACTTTTGTGTTTTAAGAAAAAAACAACAGCATACAAGTTGGCAAAGCCACAAGGGCGAATGAATAATCAAATAAAATCATCTTTTCATTATTCTTTTGACTTGGTATTGGAGAAAGTGGAAGAAGGGAATTCACCAGAAGGATATCAGCAACGATGGCCCAATTCATAGACAGGAATGTCTCGCCCAGGAAGATAAAGATCTGATGGAAACAAAAAAATGATGGTCAGCATAAAACTGCCCTACATTCAACACGGCTGTCAATCTAACACTGAAAACACTTCCAGGAAAAAAGAAAGCTTTTAGATCAAGGGTCAAAGGAGAAGTAAAATGAGTGACGTACATATGTGGCCACGGTGCTAGCCTGAGCAAACATGATGGACAGATAAAGAAAGGGAGCAGCGAGGAGGAGTCCTGCAGCACAGACTAGCGGATCGGCTCGAGAGGTTCTGGTCCTCAGCTTCTTGCTCAGTTGCACACCACTCGCTACGCCCAGGATACCGGTCACAACTGTGACGACGCCAAAAATCAGACTGCATGGCGGAAAACATTGGAAGAACATTTTTAGTGCAGGCTTTTAATTTTTAAGAGTATTTACCATACAGCATGTGCAAACACACTATAATGTTTTAAGGACTAATAGAACACAGAAGTGTGCGCCAAAGTCACGTTGTGTATCTTGAGAGAGTGAGGTAGTGTGTATGAGGGGCTGACACCTGTCAGAGGTGTCACAGGGGGCTTTTAAACACGGCTGCTTCTCTCCTGTGAAGACGCCCGCTCTGAATAAAAAGGCAGGGGCCCACAGGGCCAGTGATCCTGTCACAAAGGCCACAGTCGTGAAGCCAAACGTGGACAGAACAAAACTTGGACTGGAACACAAATGAAGAGGGAGACAGAGAGAGACACTGAGCTCAGAAAGTGCAATAAATATGCAATGAAACAATAATCTCATGAAATATTACTTAAATTTAAAAAAATCTATCTGTTCGAATTTATTTTAAAATGTAATTGATTCCAGTGACAGCAAAGCTTACAATTACATAAAACACATATATAATAATGTTGAGAAGTGGCACTAATATTTTGAATATAGCATACTTTTATATGACTTTCTTCTGAGGAGAATTCTGAAATGAAATATCTTGTTGTTTTTGACCCTACTGACTTCCAATGCATTGGCGAGAATTGGGTGTTATTACAACAGCAGCCACCAAAAGCATTGGTTATCACCCTTGTATCTTAAAAAAATTGCTTGTGATCGTAAGCAATTAGATATTTTATAATTTCCTTTATCATCTCAGAGGCTGCAGAGATGTTACCAATGGTTACCTAATAACAGAGAAAAAAAACCCAGAAAAAAAATAACCTCAAGCCAGTCAAGCCGCATTATCAGATATTAAAAAGTTCCCTGTATAAAATCGAATGCAAAGGCCGTGACATCTTAACGAGGCTTTAAAGTCAACACGAGCTCTCAGTGACTCACTTCCTGCAGAGTGCTTTTATGTCTGCCAGCCAGCTGGTTCTGTGCAGCGTGTGTTCTGGATGGGCTTCGATCGCACCCCGCTTTGGCTCCTGAACTACAAAAATCAAGAGGATCACGGCCAGCAGCCCCAGACCAGGGGTCACCTACAGAGGAGAACCCAACAAAACAGACACAGAGAGAATGAAAGTGAGAATGTGTGAGAGAAAATTACCAAAAACTGTTATCATTATTTTTAATCTTCCAGTGTGAGTTTGTGGTAAGTAGACATGGTGTGATCCACCCAGAGACAGATAAACAATGAGAGGTTTGGTGCTGCAGACGTACCCGAAGAGCCCAGTGCCAATCCCCAGCCACATCATCCACCTTTGAGCCCACGATATAACCTAGACCACTGAGAAAAGAAAAGCCAGCAGATTTTTAATAAGAAATGCGGATCAGGTGTGGTCCACATTGCAGCTTGTGCTGTCTATTTAAACACAGAGAGCTCTTTAATATAATGTTTCAGGGCACAATCTAAGATTACTTTTTTAAACTTAATTAAGCAGGTATGCATTAAAACTGACAGTAAGGGCATTTAGAGTTTTACTAAGATTTGTGTTTTAAATAAATGCTGCTCTTTTGAACTTTTTTATTAATTACAAAATTCATCAAAGAGAAAAAAAAATGTCATTGTTTCTACAAAAATGATATGCAACTAAACCGTTTTGTTGCACAAATGACTGCCGGAAATGAAGCTTCACAGTCGGAGGAATAAATTAAAATAAAACCAAATTAAAATTTTTTTCACAATATTACCGTTTAAGTAAGGTGAGCGTTTCTTTTTAAAAATGATTAATCATCTTACCGACCCCAAACAGTTGAGCGGCACTGTAACTATAATTTAACAAAAGCAAATAAAGCATTGCTGAATTTGGATGAACACAACATTTACATGAGAAAAATAATAAACGAAAATGGGATTCATCCATAAACAAGGCTGTCTGTAGTCTTTGGGAACGTCTGGCCAATGTACTTAATTATTCTCATAAAACTTTAAATATTCAGTGACTAGTTCTTTCTCGGACGTGCTCAACTGAAGAAGCCTGGAAACATATAAACGCAGCTTCGGTTGGTGTGAAGGAAAGAAACTGTCAATGTATCTGCACGGAGCAGAGTGTGATAATGTAACCATGCTGTGAATGTGCAGAACACTGAAGTGTGAACAACCCAAATAGCGGAATTTCTGTTAAGCTGTGTTCTGTTTGAGTGTGTGTGTGTGTTGTCCCACCTGCCCACTGGGATTGCAAAGTAAAAAATGGACAGCATGTTGGTCCTCTTCTCCTTGACGAACAGGTCAGCGATGATGGTGGGAGCAATGGTGGAGTAACTGGCCTCCCCAACACCCACCAGCCCTCGTGTCAACAACAACGCCCAGAAATGCTGAGAAAAGATTTACCCTACTAGTTAACTCTCTCAAGATAACAATTTAAAATGCACACTTGCATTCAATGCATTCAAGACTGAAAGCTGTTGCTTGGAAACACAAAGAAAGCTTTCGAGCAAAATCATACTGAAATATTAAATGGAGATTTAACTCGTATAAAAGTCATGGTTTAATGTAGGACTTACGTCTTTTTCAATGAAGGAACTGGCTAATGTCACTATGGACCAGAAAGTAATTCCCACAGACATGATCAGCTTCCTGTTATACCTGTCGCCCAGGTATCCAAACAGAGGGGCCAAGAACATGTAACTGCAGATGAAGACTAAAAGGGAAAGTATCAAAATGAATCAAAAATGTAGTAAATAAAAATAAGAGCAGTAATGGTAATGAAATAGATTTCAGATGGGATGAATCTGCTCACCTGTCTGAAGTAAGCCTGATGTTCCATCACCAATGC
Organism: Enteromius anoplus; assembly: GCA_032359395.1. Taxonomy (NCBI): domain Eukaryota; kingdom Metazoa; phylum Chordata; class Actinopteri; order Cypriniformes; family Cyprinidae; genus Enteromius; species Enteromius anoplus. The sequence continues at coordinate 2,809,489 of JAUMHG010000017.1, read as the reverse complement.
TGAAGAAAAACTCAATGTCTGGAAGTACACCTGTAAGACAGGATGTTTACGGTTATCACATGACTAATGAAATCTTTCTAAAGATATTGGAACAACACATTTTTTTTCACAAATTGACGAGATTTCTATTATTAATGACAAAATTCTTTCTATCAGAGGTGTTGTTGCTGTTTAGTAGTAGTATATTTGTATTTATTTATGCAGAAAGAGAGGATGGAGTGCTGCCATATCCTTCTTTTTATTAATTTTCTTTTCATATTCATTTTGATTATGATGATGCAATGAATCTGTATTTAACTCATTAAATGACATAACAATATTCCATGTGTTGAACTGTTTGATTTAAGAGGTGATGCCATCCAAGTCTCTATGGATAGAACTGTGATGCGTTTCAATCCAGGCCCCGAGGTCAATGGAGCTGGCTGTCTGTGTATGCAAGTTATTTTCTCCCCTCAGCTCATGATGTTCTGAAGAATCAAGAATCAACTGTAACGTTTATGTATGTTATGTAAGATATTAGAGATTTTGTCAGTTATAGTCTGTATTTCTATGCATTCTATGAGGCGAGGAGTGAAGCTGGCATCTGCTGGTTTCTTTAACTGTTATTACCCTAACAATGCCATGTCAGCATCTTTGACTGTTTTCATGGCAAAAACAATTCAAATACAATATTTAATACAAACAAGTTAAATTGCAAAAGCTTTTTTTTTTTTTTTTTTTGCATTAACATGTGATACAAAACTTTTTCCCTTCATAAAAGAGTATTCTACATATATTTAAAGCTGGACAGTCCAATATAATGTGTTTGTTGTAGCTGTTGAATAAAACTACTAATAATTATTTTTCCTGTCTGCAAACTGACATGTGGTGCCGTTGTGCTTCAGGCTTCCTGCGTCTGAGTCCTGGCTTGCAGACCTTACCCATTCCTGTCCGCCTTTCTGTCTCCAACTTTGCTTCCTGTCTAACTACTGTCCTATCAAATTAAGGTAAAAAACGCCAAAAATAAATCTTTAAACCATAAATTATGGTAATAACTGAAAATGTGGCAAAATAAGAAAATGTAAACGAAGCTGAATTAAAATACTTATTTTAAATGAATCTTAAAAACATAAATTAGAAATGCTGTCATGGCAATTAATTAAAACAAGTAATAAAAATAAAATAATTTGTTACATTTATATAGCCTTTTTCTGGGTACTCAAAGTGCTTTACACCACCAGTGTGCAGCATCCACCATGATAATGCAAAGGAAGCCATAGTTAATAATAGCAGCTTATAAGTGGAGAGGACACAGTGTGTTGAAGTCAATTAGTAGATATGGGGATGGTTAGGAGGGCAAATTGGACCAGAATGCTGGGATTAGAGGATGGATACCTCACCCGAGCTCGACGGTACCCGACGGGCCGGGATCGGACAGATATTTATAAAGCATGCTCGAGGTTGGGTCTGGTCACATCCGCGCGAATGTGCGCCTGTGTTATGACGGTGCTTTATGTCCCGTGTGCGCTGATGCTCTCATCTGTTGACATTTCCGAACGCCTTCTTTCAGTTGCTTAATAAAAGCAGGCTTTCCACATAAAGAAAGTGCATGTGTCATTAGTATGAGAAAAAAAAATTAGATCGGGCTGGGATCAGGCTTGGATGTAAATATCTTGGACAGGTTACTGCCCTGTCGGACGCGGGCCGGGCTCAGACAGAAAAATGCGGCCCGATCCGCACTCTAGCTGGGATTGCACACCTTCTCTTTTTCGAAGGACATCCTAGAATTTTCATGACTGATCACAGTTCAGTCGAAGGATGGATGCATAATAATAAAATAACTAAAACTACAATTTAAATGCAAGCAAAATAGATATATAACAACAAAACAAAAAAGACTAATAGAAATGACAAAAGCACATAAATAACTAAAATTCAAATTAAAATATAAAAATGTAAGCTTTACCTTTTTGATAAATAAAAATATATAAATACTATAAAACTGTACTATAAAAAATAGTATATAAATCATATTAAAACAACACTGCATCAAACAACAATACATGAAAGAAAACTAAATTAGCTTTATATTTTTTATATTTCTGATGGGATTTAAAAGCTCTCTGATTCAAAAAGAACAATTCAAGCTAGCATAATCTTATATCAACATAAATCACGTTCATATTTTGCTGCATATGGGTGTCATTTGACACTGTACAGCAGTACTGATGCGCTGAACTCTAACAGCGCTGGTTACCTGCCACAGTGAATCTGTCCATATAGTTCAGCAGGTTGATGAAGCAGAGCACAGCCACAGTCAGTTTAGCCCTCTTATCAGACACCCCGCTGGCAGACTCCTCCTCCTCGGGCTGAGGTGATCCCACCCCATTGTCGGTAGGCCCCTCCACATCATTATCATCTGAGAAGAAGGGTGTGGTGTCTGTCCCTGTCATCGCTGCAGCAGAAAAAGACATTGATGAAGAGGTTGATTAATTACAAACTCACAGTAGCAACAAGTCATGGCAAAAGTTTTATATTTACATTTGTGCATATGCTGACACTTTTAGACACTGCATTTAATCAGTTCACACATCAAACCCATGACCTTGGCCTTACTAGCGCTCCGTTTATTGCACTTAGAGAATGGAACAGCGCATGTATACGCATACAGAACTTCTCTAAAACACGGATGGTTTGGTCTACCGCAATCAAAGATCCTTATAGGAAGTAAAACCAAAGACTGGCTCACGGTTTCGGGATCAAGAAGCAAAAAAAAAAAAAAAAAAAAAAAAAAGAACAAAGTCTATTACTGATTGCACACAGACTATTGATCACATGCTAATCTCATCCTCACATGAAGATGTACATTGGGATTCAGAAGTCTTTTAAAACCAAGCCAAAATTCAACTAATTGGCACTTTTCCATAAATTCTATTATTATATTACTTTATGAATACAAAGAAAAACTGCAGAAATTACAAATGCTTGATCGCACAATTGCTCTTGTTCATTTTGTCACACTCATTCTTTGTTTTGCTTTTCAACAATTTATGTTTAATGTATAAATCATATCTATTTCTGTGTTTAAATAACATTTTTGTAAGATAAAGGATACTGCCGTAGTTCTAAAACACAGAGACCTCTTTTCTAGAATAGATTCTACGAAGACAGACAGAATAAATTACATGTAGTTTGTTTGTCAAGAGTTAAGGCACTTTGGAGAGGGAAGTAAGCAACAAGCTTGTGATGTGAATTAATCTCATCAGAACGTCATGTGAATAACGTTACAGTAACGGAGAAAAATTTAACCATGGTCCCAAAAAGTTCTGCATGCATGCATGCACAATTTTAATAAATAATATATGAATGAAAGGTATTTTTGCATATCAGTAAATGTATTTAAGTGACCAGACCTACACAGCTGTGCGGGATAACATGTCAGAAGTATCCGTTATCTATATTCTTTAAGATTGTCGGTTGACTCCAACTAAGAACCGGTTTTTGCTCACTGATGATGACATGTGATGCTTGATGTTGACCAATACTAGTCTGCGTACAGATATGCAGTGGGTGAAGCAACATATTTCACAGACAGTGGCGCTAACAACAACACCAAAAAATACAACATTGCATTTTTAGATGGGGTTATTAAAAGGCACGGAAATCTCTCACGGTCGTGTTTTTGTTTAAAACACACCCAGCGTTTCCTCAACACTTAGAGGGGCAAAACATTTATTCACAAGATCCTGTCATTTCACGGAGACCTGCTAATCATGAAACCTATCACAAAGAGCGATACGAACTGTTGTATTACTGCTCCACAATCAGTCCTCGTAACGTTACCTCTACTGTTGTTTACCTGGAAAATGAATCCGTTCAATCCGTAGAAGTTCTTCTACTTGGGCTCCCTCTGAGTTGTCAAGACGTTTCAGGCCGCTATCTTTACCTTACCTCCTGTGTGGACATTTTTTTGAATGGCAGTGGATGGTCTAGATGCGAACTGTGCAGCCGACCGACTTTCTGTTTTGTTGATCTACAAGCTCAGCAGCACGACGCCATGTTGAAATGACGCAGTACTTCCGCTGCCTAGTCATGTGAGCGCCCCCCCTTTCTTCTCCTCAGATAGCGGTCAACACGTGATTTTGACAGAGACACCATTTCAAACCACGAGTGAGGATATTCTGATTGATGCACCTAAACTACCTTGATATGAATGTATTTTTACTTTAATTTTTATTAGTTTGTATATACCTAATAATTCTAGTTATATTGTATTCCTATTGAACTTTTTGGGTGGCCTAAAAACATGTTCTTTAGCACAATATGAGAATAAAAAAGGTGCCATAGAATGGACAACTGAATTGACCTTGGCATGGTTGAATAATAACAGTTCAGTACATGAACATAACATACTGTGAGTCTCAAACACCATCGTTTCCTACTTCTTATATAAATCAAGTGTTTGCAAAAGACTACAGAAAAACGGTCAAATTCCAACACAACACAGACTGTTACGTAACAGTCTAGAGGCGTAATAGTTGCGCTCACCACATTTGGCCACACCCGCCCATGCCTACCATTCAGAAGGGTCGATGTGCAATCTCAGAACAACAGGTTGTTCTACAAAATTGGCATCTTGGTCTGATACAGG